>VZSF01007156.1:495141-708715 GCA_013398295.1 Chionis minor
GGGGGGGGGTGGGCAGTGGTGGTATTGTAGGAAGGGATTGCCCTTGGTGGTCTGTGCAGTTCTTCCTTCACTCTTCAGCCTCTGTTTCTCACAAAGGCACACCCGTATGCACACATCACATCTGAATGGCCATCTGGCAGCTGCAAAATACTCATTTTGAGAAAGGAGAGGATGCATAAACCTCTGCAATGTCCTTTACCAGCTGCTGGGGGTATTCTTTTGGGAGAACGTCAGCTACACGAATAACCCTATTAATGGCCGGCGCTTACACATGCATTCGCCAACATCAAAAGCAGCAGCAGCGAAGGAAGAATGACACCCACGGGGACTCTGCAGACCAAGCTGGTAACGCTGCTGATGTCCAGCAATTACAGGTGCCTTCAGGTCCAACACCCCATACGCAACTAGGATTTCTAAGCAACTTTTTTTAAATCTATTAATTACTAAAAATCAAAATGGTAACGATTTTTTGGAAAGTATTTTTCATCACTTTACCTGGAACAATTTTATTTGCTAAGGAAAATGGATTTCGTGCAATTTCAGTAAATTCCTCATGTCCCTGGCACATTTATCAACACTGAAATGGTACAACAAACAGGTTCCTTTTGGAGCCATTTAAAAACATTACAGTGTTAATAATCCTACTATTAAAGATTTCAGGGCTCAACATTTTAGCAATGAGCTATAGGGTCACCATTCTCTGCACATTTGATTTGAGAACTTAACACCCAGTCCCTAGTCACCATTTCGGACACCAGACTACAGTCCACCTTCTTTCCACTCCTGATGATACTTGTGAATTCATGCTGTAAACCAGCCACCAAAATGATCCATTAAAAATAACACCTCCACCTCCACTTGGGGGGGGGGGGGGGGGGGGCGGNAATTAAATTCTGTGAAAGAAAAGATTTCTCAAAGATGAGAAAGAAAAATACTGTTCACAGAACAGAGAGTATCCTGTGTTATATCCTGGTATATCCTTTTCTAGAAGAACACAAGCCGCAGCTACAGCAGGCTGAACGTCCAGTGAAGATGCTCATAAGTAAGGACGTTTTACTTTGCACTAACATAGTGGAGAAGCACTGACTCGGTCAAATCACTTCTTGGCATTTTGGCTAAGGTCAAGTGTAGTGTAATTGCAGCACCTCAGCTTAGAAAAGAACACAAGAGGATGGTAACTTTGCAATCTATATACCACTAGAGGAAGGAAAGAAGTTTCTGTTGATAAACTCAGTAGCTATCACCTTGAGCACAAGAATTCTGCTTCGCTCTTGGTCACCCCAGATTTCCCCAGGAATAACTAATGGGTGGAATAAAACATGGTCCTTAACTACACGGAATATATTTCTGGATTGTTTCCAGCCAAGTTGCAGCATCAAATACTTGTAAAATGTGTTTGACAAAGACCTTGCACTGTATCAGGAAAATCAAGCATGTCTCACTGGTATTCCATCTCTTAATAAATCCCTGTAAAGTTATAAACAGCTTTCACACATTTAATCGACCGTATACTAAATTGTCGCCTCAACTTTAAAATATAAGTGGGGTTTTGTTGGGGGAAAGCATTAAGCATACTGCAGTGCAATAGTTTGAAACATGCTCTGCAAAGACATGAAATTGCTATACAAGAAAGCAGGACAAAGTATCAGAATGCTTTAGTTCCAACACCTCATTCCATGCTGGAATAATGACAGAACTCATTGAGGCCGAACAGCAAATGTTCAAGATACAGATCTAGTAATTCTCTTAAATAGAAAAAGAACAGGGAAAAAAGAATTCTAGTTACAACATCTGAAGTTTCAATTTAACAGAACACTATAGAGAACTGTAAGGATCTCTTATTAAAATTCAAATTGGCAGCATACAGTTTTATGGATGCTTACCACATGTATCAGTATCACAAAGTTTGGAGTTCCTCTAATAATAAAGTTTAGATGCATAAGTATTATTATAGTTTTAAGTTAGTAAAAAGCTGCACCTCAATAAGGAATCGTAACAATTTAATTACAAATCTGAGATTGTTCAAAGTATCTGTTATTTCTAATAATTAAATGACAATCTATAGATTAGTGAGTGATGGAATGATATTTAACTTGTACAACAATAGACATCAGTTATTTCTAAATAAGAAAGATACAGTCTTACAGAAGAAAGCAAGTAATTACAATCTAGTTGCGTCTAGATTGCAACTGCTAGATTTTTTGAAATGTGGAAACTGCCTCAAATGAACAGTTCTACTTTTATATCCAATACATTTTGAATTCTCTTCTGTATGCTGAAAATTTCAAAAGGAATGGGGAGGATGTAATTGAAAACTTGTAGGTTAGGGTGTTTGCCTGAGAGCTGAATGTCTAAATCATCTTGACTGAAAGAGAAATTTACTAGTGAAGTCTTGAAAATGAACAGAACCTGATTTTCCTTTGCCTTCCATGTCTTGGCATCATAAAACTCCACCTCACCAGTGTGCTAGAATTTTCTACCCTACTCATGCAAGCATAAGTGGTCACAGCTTCACAAAATCTTTCCAATGACTATTTTCCTACCTACCTACCATCATATTTTACTGAAGTATCTAATAACAGGAGGAAAGAAGAAACCAATTGTGTTCAATTTTTTTTTCTGGTTTATTCTTAGGCAGGGCAGTTGCTGATTTTTATGCAGTAAGATTTACTAAGTATTGTCAGTACCATTTTCATTATTCTACCAACAAGATGAATTCCAGGGAATATTCAGTGATGGCCAAAAGCAATGCTGCATGTATTATTATAGCCAACAATATTCAGCTCAGTAAATTGTCCTTTATTGCAGCTATTACTGGATTACGAAAATCTTATTACTAATTGATTATTATCTCAGAATAATATAATATGTTTTCAGAGAATGCCAAACAGCCAGCAAACACAATGTTAAATCAATACTTATTTCTTACCTGTTTCATTCATCATCTTTGAGTCCCACTATACCAAATACAAAAGGTTAAAAAACCCCTTTCTAGCAGCAGATAGAGATGGGAGACTAAATAAATCAATATAAGAGTAAATAAAAAAGAACTGAAGAACAGAAGACTAGTCATAATTTTAAAGTAAAACAGGTGAGAGACTCCAAACATTTACAGACATTTCTTCAGCTAGCCTCCACTTCTTTTCAATAGTGATTCTAACTGATTTTATTCCTTAAAGTATTTTGTGTTGTTAAGATGTACAATAATATGCAGCGCGTTACCCTGGAGTTTTCTTGATCAATCCCTTACATATTAAGGGAATTTTTTCTGGGAAGATTTCTCTATCCCGAGTTTGAATATAGGCTACACTAAATTTTGATGTGAAACTAAAAAGCCCTGGGGATAAGGATAAGACACCTGTGAGAGACTACACAGCTTTGTATGCAGATATACACAGAATTTCAGTGGAGTTCTGCAAAGCTTAGTTCCGTAATTTTCAGGAATTCCTTTGAGTGCAAGACCCTCAGACATTGCATCTATTTTACAGAAGTATAACATTACCTCTAATAACAAGCTTTCATTTAAACAGTTACTCAAATCTTTCTGTGTAAACAAAGGATTTTTGTTTTATTTTGAGAACATACATGAAAGCACAGCAAGTGTACTACTACCTGTCCACATGACCCAACTGCAGATAATTAATTTACAGCCAGATGATTCTGATGGCTGAATAAATCATGTACTTTTGTTCCAAAATTTAAGATCCACAAAGAACACATTCATTATGAACTCAAACTAGCTTTAGAAATAAGAAAAGGCATAATTTTGTTTAGTTTGTACCTGCAAATTACACGATTTCACCAACATCAAGGGTGATGAACAGAAAAAAAACCCATCCAGAACTAAAAGATGCATTGCCCAGGTACAAAAGGTCATCCAAGAGAATCTTTCAAATAAGAAAATGAAAATTAATTTTGGAAATTTCTACAGTCCCCATAGTTCCAAATTTTCCAGGATTCAGAGAACCCTTTGGATTATCTGCTGGATCCACAGACCAGAATCTCTGTCTCTAAAGTTTTGGGTTATTAAACACTGTTTCTATATTTCCAAATTAAGCAAGCACTAACTACTCGACATTAGAAGCTCCTATTTTAGATGAACAATAAATGCTTTTGTTACTTGAATTGCTCATATGTCATGGACAGAAAGAGACATCAAATTGTTTATAATTTAAATTGTTTATAGTAGCCAACCATGATCCATGCATCTATATTGATCATCTGATGTTTGCCCTAGATACCTGCTCCTTTGCCAGGCACACAAACAGTCTCTCAAGTTAATGAATAAAGTTAGGTTTTGTTTGACGATACAATCATTTCCAGCATTCATAAATTCAGCTCTTTCCCTTCCAAGCAATTGCCAAAGCACACCTTTACACCACCTCCTTACTTCAAAAATATATTTTGAAAGTTAAGTTTAAAAGGCAATAGTAAGTTAAATAGGGAAATATAATTAATATAAGTTAAGTTAAAAAGGGAGTCATGTTTTCTAACCTACCTTACACATACCAGCATGAATAAAACAGGAGAAATATGATACAACCAATATCGCTCACAACTATATAAGTGCAATAAATATGTTTATAAATATTTATTATACAGTCATTCAAATTTAAGTGCTTGTAAATTAAAGCTGTGGGCTATCCTACCTACAACATGACAAGGGTAGGGAGGTTTCTACCCTCATCTTCATATAGTGCCGCCATCAGTATAGGCTACTACCCACAAACTCCACCAGCATGTACATGTAATTGCTCTCCAGTAAGGTTCAAAAAGTCATTTAGGTTGGGGGGTGGAATTACAACCATCTAAGTAACTTCAATCACTTTATGAAAACCATGTTCACGAGAGGCTATAAAGGAATTTAAAACAGCAAATCTGAGAGAAAGGCTCAGCAGCGAGCAGCTGAGGTGTTCTCTTCTTCATGTAACTGAGCCACAAAGTGACTTTAGTCCTTCCGGCAATAAATTGATTACAAGGAGGTAGAAGTGAACAGTTTGTAAAGTCCCAGGTACTATATCTGTCCAGCTCTGAAATGATACATGACAATTGTTTTTTTTAATAAATTCCCTTTCCTAATAAATTCCTTTTCCCGCCCAAGGATAAAGTTGAACTCTCCTTATTTGAAAAGCTCCTAGTGAAAAAAGAAAAACAATAGACAGATTTTGCTGCCAAGCGTACAAGAATAATGTGAGCTGATTCTTGTTAAAGTTGATTCAATTTTTAAAAATTCCTAGAAGAGAATGAAGCTATCTACTTGAAATGAAGGATATCTGAACTCTTGGAAAGACTGAGTGTCTTAAGCTGAAATAAATTCCTTGCAAATACTCTCTCATGTATGAACGTTAAGTAAGTCAGCTACTCCAGTGGAAGTAAGTGCAGTTTAAATTGCTAGTGAAAATGCAAAGAGAAGAGGTTCACAGAGATCAACTTTAGCCCAAGGAGATCTAACTCTCTAGACTCCCCCAAGGATGATTTAGAACATCTGAAGTTAGCCTCCAGCCTTGAACTGCTCTTGCATGAACCAGGTAGAGAGCGAGAGACAGAGACTGAATGAATGAGCGCCTTGAAAAACTCACATTGTGTGCAGCAGCAGAACAGCCCACCAAGAGCTCTATGATTGCCCAAACCCAGGGCAATCACTTTGCAAATGGGTCTGTTTGCAGACAGCCAGACTAGTTTCACTTGAATGCCATGAACAAAGGTGCAGCAACACAGGCTGTAGCATGAAGAGCCAGCTACAGCTGCAGAGCTCAAGTTATGAAGCCAACCAAGTGGTCTGATTAGCTAAAGTGGTTAACCCCTACCTCTGTCTACAGATGACTGGCAAGCGTGGTTTAGCTTGGTGAGAACTCAGAGCAGGGTCCTAAGTTAGGGTCTCTGCATTCATGATGAATCCGTAACACTAGTCATGAAAAAACATAAACACATTTAAAAAGTCTCAGAATTGTGTGCTGTACACAGAAAAATGAAGTTGCAACGGTGTATTACTGCTGTGGGAGCACAACGAGCTGACTCAGCTGCCTCTATCAGTCTCACCAGCTGGTTAATCCTGTTAGATAAACTTCCAAGTCTGTCTAAATTACTAAATGAAGTTAAATATAAATGACCATGTGGGCCTTTCTACCCACACAGAAATGAAGTCAGGAAGGTCTTTACCCTTCCTAGGTATGACTTGAAATTTATATATCAAAAATTTGAATTGATATTTTCTGAAGGATGCAAAGGAGAGAAAAGTACGCAATTTAATCTGTGGGAAAGACTGTGTTTTTCGTGATCTGTTATTTCTCCTGTTTCTCATGATGCCACAAAAAGATGAAGAGGTACTGAGGCATCTTCTGAGACAGGGTTTTCTCCTTGCATTAAATACAGGAGTGGAGCTTGGAGGATCCACTCATACAGAGTTGTCTTAGGCTCGCTTAGCGAGTGAGGGTGGATGGGATCATACCATAAAGCAAGACTGCTAAAGGCATATTCTTACAGGATTTAGTTTTACACCACCGTAATATATGAACATGTAGCTCACAACACTGGATTTCAGGCTAACGGTTTGCTTCAGAAGTCAGGATGTCAGAATAAATCAACACATACCAAGCACATCAAACCAACTAGTGGTCTTGTCTGGTAAGTTTTGGTGGAATGCAGCAGCACTGGGATATCAACACCATGCTGATGTTTTTTCCCATTTGTAAGTGGTCACTTCTGTGCCTTAGAAGCCTAAATACTCATGCAAATTCTTGGTGATCATACATAACTTCTGAAAACTACACAAGGCATGGGAGTGATAAATACTCCCTGTTTTTAATTCCGTATTTCATCTTTGTGTTCTTTTAATCTAGACAGTTATGGGACACTGCAAAGATCTGCAATAATATTAAGTTTTTATGTTATTTGGGTAAGTAGCTCATGCTTTTATGGTGAAATAAAATAATAAATAACGATAAATGGAAGCTATTTAATAAAACAATATGGTTTACACAACAAATTCTGAATGTTTAATTCCAAGTTAATGCCTGTTTGGAAGACCAAAATTAACAATCCTAGTGCCTTAGAACTACCTTTCAGCAGACATGACACTTTTAGTGTGTAGTATTTTACAAGCACTCAAAGCTGGAAGAAAAAAAAAAAAAAATCCATATTTTAGCACTACTCAACAATATAATTCTTCCATTCTATCTTTATGCAAAATTCAATAAAATAGCAATTTTTCAAAACATATTACACCCTAGAACTTTATTTAACAGAAAGGTATTTTAAAGTCTCATGTTAAGTAATAACCTTATACTTCATATGAAAAGCATTTTTTTCAGCCTTTAAAGGATCAACTAAATATAAGGAAAGTCTACTTGTTATTCTTGAGCAGGTTTGTCCTGAGCTGCAAATTGAGTTGAAACGGCACAAAAAACCCCCCAAGCAATCTGAACATACATAACATTATTTCCCTAAAAACTGCAATGCTAGTGTTTTACTACCATGGAACTTGCCGAAACATTTGCAGCCATGCTAACAATGAAGCAAAAGATAAACATTTAAAACAACATTCAGTATCACAAACTTAAGGTAGATATCCACACCATATAGGAGAGCATCCGCTCTACCTACCTTAAGGTTTAGACAAATGTCCGTTTCTAAAGGCAATGTGCTTCACCATATCTTAAAAAGGGACTGATCACTTCCTAGAAGTTTTTTACTGACTAAAATAAAGCCTAAGCAATTTGCTTAGATAAGATATTTTTATGGCTACAGTAGGTAAGTCACATCCACAGCGTTTACAGTAGAACATGGAAAATCTTGGGTTGTTTGAAAACTTCCATCTAAAAAATATCTTCCCAGGAACCACACAACTTCACAAAGTAGCTCCATCAATTGGCCGATTCAAACCCAACTCCACACTTGGGTAAACATTCAAAACTACTCCTCATTTAAATATGGGTTTGCTGGGACTGTCTGTTTGGCCGTAAGAACTGTGCCTGGATATACTAATACTCTGAGTGAGAGAAATTGCCTTTGTTGCAATTTTCATTCTATACTGTCAAGAGGGGACAGTAGCATAAACCTTTCCATATAATTGGGAAAATTATTTTCCCTGTCCCCTCCTCCCTCCCCTCAAAAAACCCCAAAACCCACCATAAAAAAGATTAAGAGAGTAAACGCGATTTGGCACCTCATCTAATATGTCAAAGTCATGTATATACAAGGAGCTACAGTTATGGAATTGCTGTTACTTTCTAAGTAAACAAACAGGGGCAGCATAATTCAGCGTGGAACTTAAAGGCAAGTGTCCCAGATCTAGTTCGCAATTCCCACATTTTATTGACAAGGAAGAATGATGTTCATGATACCTTTCCTTAAAAAGAAACGGCACAAGCCAAATGGGATCAAATCCACAGGATTCTGGAATGGTGCTAAAGGACTTAAAAAACATTGCCCTAACAAGTCCAAAAATCTATAGACTCGGAGAGAATGCAATAGTAAGTGCTGAATGAAGGGCAGCGTAGCCAAAATATCCCACTGAAGGCTTCAGAACTTAAGCATGGAATTTAGCATTAACAGCACTGAAGCAATCACTGAAGTTCTATTCAGATAATACAAGGCACCTAAATTGGACAAGTTCTGATTTCTTCCTGGTAGCATTTGTTCATCCCTAATTGAACCATTAATTCTTTTTTTCCCCTCCTATCAGCAAAGAACCATTTTTCATTAAGATGAAATTCCTGTCCAAAAAAACCCCAAAAGGCAACCTTCCTCCCTGCAAAACCACTTTTTTTCTGACCTTTACAGAGGTAGCGTGAATGAAGGAGATGAAGTAATTGCAAATCTTTCAGAAAGTAATAATAGAAACGTTAATGGCAATCTAGTTCATTCATACAAGTCCTTCCTCTAATTGTTCTCCAGCATGGCCTTGGATTATATCCAACTGAAAGCTGAATTAAATACATACATTATTGGCATCACTACATTACAAATAGCGTGGAAAAGATGTGCAGTTTCTGCCTTACATCCAAAACTAATGCAAACCAATTAGCATCTTTTAATTGTGGTTGAACAAACCTGAACACACAGGAGTTAAGTGTCATGATTCAATTTGGTCCCCTTCTCACCTCATTGAAGTTCATTTAAATTCCAAAAAGATCTGTTCTTCCCCATTTTTTTACGCCTAAGTAAAGTTTAAGAAAAACCCCACAACAACCCGGAAACTCCCCAAACCCAGAGAAACCGCCGACTATTGACAAGACAAAGTAATCATTAACACACCCAGTGGTCTTTCTGACCACCTTTTGTTGAGCTTTGGGAGCAGGACTACATTCAATGACAAGTCCAAGCCCTAACCGTAGATAAGCTGGAGCAGAAGTTGCACTTGGCCCAGTCACATATAGAAGCAAACTGTACTAGATTTGGTTTGTGGCGGAATTTTTTTGTGCTGTGCCAGAGCAACATTATGGTTTGATGCTAATTATTAGTTGATGTGCAAATTAAGACCTTAGATCATCGCAAATCACAGCAGGAGATCCTGTTCTTTCCATACTTATGCACACTGTTCAGAAGGCAATTTTATTTATAGTGGTACACTTCTCTGCAGAGCTGCACAGGATCCTGAAGAAAGTTTTCAATGAACCAGCAGCAGAACTGGAAGCTTTTTGCTATGCAGAGCAGTACCTTGAAACCCCTGAGAATGAAGCCTTTTGGGATGGACTTTGAAAAAGGTAACTTTCCAACCAAAAAAAATAAAAAGGAACTTAACATGTTTTTATATTTTACACATACGCATATGCACAAGCTATACTAGATTTATTTGCAGAGGAAACATGCATAATGCAAATGTATGCATCTTATATCTGGCTATTTCATAATAAGTTCTTTTGTGATTATTGTTATTATCTGCAGAAAATCCAGAAAGACAGAAAAACTGTAAAATTCCCCAATAACAGGAAAAATTAGATCAAAACTAAGGACCCCAAATAATACCATGGAAAAAAAGGATGGTTAATTTAGGGAAAAAAGGTTCCTTCACTGCTTCTGGAACCACCTGCATGTTCAGAATGTTATCTTGTAGGGATGTTATCTTGGAGAAAATTTAAGTTTATTCTCAAAGTCAGAATCCGCTTTCACCTCGTGACACCCCCTGTAGAAAACCCAGGTGAATTTCTGCAGCACTTCAATTGTTACACCCCTCCAAGAGGTGTTTATCAGCAAATTTTGTTTTCCTTAGGTAGGCAGGTAGTTTGCTAACTGAAACTTAGGAGTAGACCCAGGAGAGTAACAGGGACTGAGCTGCCACGAAGTAGACTGCAGCTTTGTTTCGTAGAAGAACATTCCTCTCCTATTCATCACATGTAAAGACCAAATCTGGAGGACTGTAGTCCAGTTTTGAGCTTCCCAGCACAAGACAGACAAACTGGAGTGAGTCCAGCACAGGGCCACTACGATATTCAGGGGCCTGGAGCAGAGGACATACAAATATAGACCACAAGTGCTGGGTTTCTCCAGTATTCAGAAAATACTTACTCAAGAGGCAATCTTCCTGCCATTTTCAGCTATCTAAGGGCAGGTTGCCGAGTGTGTGAAGACTTACCTCAGAGGTGCAAAGTTAAACCAAAAGGTGAGAACAGACACAAGTTATACCAACAATATTCTCATTAGACATTAGGACAAACTTTAAGTGGTGAAACAGATCTCCCAGATATTTCATGCGATCTCCACCCCTGTAGATACTGAAACCACAGCTCTGTATGACCCTAAGCAGCCTAATCTGAATTTGAAGTTCGATCTAACTTTAAAGTTGGCTCTGCTTTAAGCAAGGGGTGAGACCAGCTGCATCCCAGGGGTTCTTCCAGTCCAATCATTCTCTAATTCTAGCCTGTTTAAATGCTTTGATTTGTTACAAATGTTACATTTAGTGGATTTACTTTTTATACACACATAGATCATCTTATTTGTAGAGCTTTATGTTATGCAAAACCACATAGATGCAAAACAAACAAACAAACAAACAAAAAAAACCTCAAAAAGGCAATCCCCAAACCCAACTCCCTTAATAGAAGCTTTGTGGGAGATCTATTTTTTCTTCCATTACGGTGGCTTTTAAGTTATATAAAAGCCAAGGACCATTACATGGTTGAATAACCTAGTGAAGCAACACCGCAAGTAGTTGTATCTTGGTTGTCTTCCTTTGTTTTAAACTGTCCCACTGTTTTTCAGACATTTCTGAAAGGCAGCCCAGTAGTTAACTATTGATTCTTCTACGACTGTTTCTTGTCAGGCTTAAGGAATTTCTCTGCTAACACGCTCTGTACCAGGATTACTATTTCAGTATTGAGTTACATTGTTTGCATTTGCCAGGATTTTATCCCTTCCTAGAAAAGTGCTTCTCATCAAAAACACTATGTTAAAAATGAAAACTTCCCAGTCTCAGTCAGATGACATTTCTGACATCTAACAAAAACCACTATGTCTCCACAAGTTCCTGATAAATTCTACTCCTGATCCCAGGAAAGATGATTTATGGCTGGGTAACAGCCACAGCACCTTTCATCCTGGAGCACTGGCTAGAATCCCAATCAAAGTTTTCCTGTGCTAGCATTCAGTGATCCTCTCTGATTTTGAAAATGTAAGAAAGGTCAGAGCGTGGTGCTTTATATTTCTCACATACAAGTTTGAGGATTGCCTCACCTTCTAGGCAGAACATGGTTTCTCATTAACACTGCACAGACTATGTGACCTGCAAAACTTATCTTTTTAGTTAAAGGCAGTAAAAAAGAGTAGTAAGGCAGTGAACAAAATTTCCAGAGCCATCTCCTGCAACCAAACAATACAGTGATAAACTACAGAGTTTGAAGCACGCTCATCAAGTATTGCAGACATATAATTCCCTGCCTAGAAAAGTCAGAGTCAGCAACAGAAGCTATTTGGAACAAAAAGAAAGAAGAAAGCATTCTGATTAGGAATTATACAAACAGGAATGATCAAAAGGAGGAGGAGTTATGTATAATGGGATCAGGGTGGTACAATCAAACACTGAAAATAGATACTTCAGCAAACGACAGTGAAATCAAGAGATGTTACACGCTATAAAGTAGCCAGGCATTGCCACCTGATCCTGAAAGTCCTGCTTTAGCCTGTTTAAAATCATTGACCAAAAAAATCAAATTATTTTACAAATAATTCCATATTGAAATATTGAAAATGCTGATTTTAATTCAAAATCACAACTGCTGCAAACTAGAAACATCAAAATTCCCTATTTTTAACTCTAAATACCTCACCAAAAGCACAGCACATTATTTAATGTCAAAAAAAAATTTCAAAAGATCCCACCATCGCATTTTGGTGATGTTAAAAAAAAAAATTCTGCAGTTTTGCTGACTACAAGGAATCCACAGGGAAAGTACATCTTAATTTCAGGAAAGACTTCAGCTGAAGTTCATAAAATTGGAGGTCCTGAAGCTTGTACCATACAATACAAAGAGACAGAAAACCATGTTTCCCCAGCTCTGCTGCTGCTCAGGGAAGTTTCTTGCCCTTTCTGGTTTTGCATTTTAATCACTAAACCAGCTAACTACAGATTTCCCCACCTCTCGTACTTAAGCTCACAAATACAGTCTCTGCTCATTTAGATGTCTAGTCAAAAGTGAATTACCTTTTCCACAACATGTGCTGCAATCATTTTGCCTGTTACAAAGATCTATGGCTTAAATAAAAGTGCATCCTTTTCTCAACATCTTTGGGAGCTGCAAACAATCTGCTTAGGCTATATCATTGCAAGATAAGCTCAGAAAAATACACTGGACTTGAAAGCATTGTGATAAAAAAAGCCTTTAAAACATCCTGACGACATGGTAACACGTGCCACGGGCCATTAACAATTCTACCATTGTTATCCCAGGAACATCTGAACACTGTTTCTGAAACCAAAATAATAAAATTTTAAAAATATATGATACAAGAAGATAGGGGAAAATGATGATGTTTTCAGGAAATCATCTTTATTCATGAGGACATTTTTGATTCTCATATTTAACTTCGATTAAGCTACCCACCCAGAAAATCTTTACAGCATTCATTTCATCTCCTGACTTAGAAAGAACATATGATGCAGTGTTACTTGTTTCTACTATTTATATATATATATATATATGGGTTTTTTTACTTTCTGCAGACCTAAAAGGCGTGAAATGATTTAGAAAAGATCACAAAGTACAAGAATAAGAAGTAAAATTGAGTTTTCCCAATTTTTAGAACTCCATCCTCACCATTCCTAAGTACTAGCTCCCCAAAACACGTACTCACATAACCAAACCAAGCAAAACCAAAACAACTGAACAAAACCCCCAGTCATTACCATCTACCCAGTAGCTGTGAAACACCCTCTTCAGATGAGCCAGAGAGGTTGTGCCAGGTCAGTGGAGCCCACATGGCATCTTGCAAAGACATCTAGCAACTTATACGCTGTCCCAGGAGGCAGCCAGGAAGCCCTACAGCCAGCACAGGGGTGACAAAGGAGAAGAGCCTTCTGATGCCCCTATGGCATTACTTACGTCAACCCACACTACGCAAATAGCAGGAATGTTGAGGAGCTGAAATAGCAGCAATCCCCTATTTCTCTGGAGGGTCAAATGTAAGTCAACAATAGGTTCAATTCAATCATAAGTGACTAGTGAACTATAAATGAAAACGTGTGTGAAAGCATCAAGAGAAAAAACAGAGCAAGGGTTAAGAGATTATCAGATTTACTGCTGTCAATCATGTGGATTGCAACAGGAAGAGGTCAATGAGGTTATACCACGCTCTATACACCACTTTTGTTTCTGTTAATCCAAAAGATTAGGGTTATAGCCCTAAAGATACCCTAAATGAGGAAACAGAGACATAGGTTGCCTTTTGTGTAGTACACACATCTCTCATGGTAGAAGGCAATCCTTTGCTAGAGATTTCTATACCGTACTGGAGCAACGTTATCTATTCACTTTAGGCATTTCTGTGCCAAGAAGACTATGAAGCAGTCCATAATCATATGAACACAATCATGTAATCCTAAATAAAATACAGACATATCTACCCCTTCAGAAAAATATTTCACACAAGTTACCCAGAATTTGAACAATTATGACATTTTTTAATATTAAAAGATCTCTCTCCAGTCCTCATAATTGTATTTCCAGTTCCCAAAATTCTCTCGATAATAATGTAGTGTAGCAATTACAGAAAGTCAATTAACATTGAAGTGTCTTGGACAGAATCCCATAATGCTTTGCAAGCTGACAATAGGCAGATTCTGTGTGGCAAAAATTGTCTAGCAAAAATATTTTCATACAAATGAATTCTAGTGACAACTTAATTTAGTTCGCTACTTAGCTCATTCTTCTTTTCTACTGCACTTAGCATCTCAGCACATGTTCAAATTAACACATTTGTTAACTGTTCTGTTACAAACCCTACCTAAGTTCACCTCTCCAGTTCACCACACTATATATATGTGGAGGGGTCTTTGTTTGGGCTTTTTGTTTGGTGTTTTTTGTTTGTTTGGGTTTTGTGCTGTGGGGTTTTTTGTTTGGTTTGGGCTTTTTGTTGGTTTGGTTTTGTTGGGTTTTTTTTAATGTGAAGATCTTCTTCCATTAGATTGCCATCTGGCAGAAGAGGTAGCACCGTCCAGTCACTGGTTTAAATTGCATGGTTCAAATTCTCAGCTGCTGTAATTCATCGCATGCTTATTTATGTTACAGATTTTTATCACACGTAGGTCAAATCTTGTATGTGAGAAAAAGGTATAATGAAGGTTTTTATGAAGACACAAAAATGCATGTGAAATGCAAGCAGATAACTTCTAATTACAAGCAGAAATCAAACTATAGGTAAGACTGCAAAAAAATCTATTCTCCTGTCACGTCTCAGTAAGCCTCATTGATATCCTCTCTCATTAAGACACAGATCAGCATGAGAGCCAAAGGACTATCTTGCTGCTTTTGGCACGTTCCCTATCCATCAAGCCTTAGGTTGGTTGTTTTCCTGTTTTGATAGAATGGACACTCCGTTTGTCTTACACTCCCCTTATAGAGAAAGCAAGTAAGGGTAACATTCAGGTAATTCTCTCTAATTAAGTCACGTCATGACAGTTTAATGGTGTGAAGGCTCATCAGCAACACTCATTCTGATATGCCAGCTACCAGCAAATTATGAGTTGCCAAACATAATCAAGAGAATGAATTACAAGAGCCATCAGCAGCGTTGAGCTGGATAAGGAAATGTATGCTTATTACACAGCCATAGTTGAGAGATTCACAGTACAGTAAAGTGCAGAAGGCTGTAATTAATAAAAGCTGTGGAAATATCCCACAAATCTTTGCCCCAACAAGATCACAGAATCACAGAATGTTAGGGGTTGGAAGGGACCACTGGAGATCATCTGGTCCAACCCCGAATTTCAAATGAAAACAAATATTCGAACTGTTCATCCTGACTGCATTTTCCAGTTTTTATAATAATCATACCATTTCCATATATTGTTCACTACTCCAGTGTCTGGAATGCTGAACATAAAAGTTCAGGCTGCCTAACATCTCTAGTATTAATACCTTACTATTAGAGGACAAAGAAATGCTCCTAGTTTTCGCTAGCAAGCACTTTCCTTAAACACATTGGAAAATACTTCCAGAAAAGGCTACTGTGGATAATGGGAGAACTGGGGACAGAACTCCAAGAATGTTCCCCTGCAGAATTTTCCTGAAATACTACCAAAATGTTAAGATATCTGTAAGAAGATAAGCCCTTTCACCCTCCAGTCAGACGTGTTCTGTTGAAAGCATTTTCACTTCGGATGTGCCTCATGGAAACAGCATCAGCAGATAATCAGCTGCAAGTTTAACCACATTAAATGCCCAGTGTAGAACAACCAAAAGAAAATTAAATTCAAGCCTAGGGAATGAATTTTCTTTACGCAACAGATAAATTTTAGGCACTCGGCCACAATAGCACTAACTCAGGGTGCAAATATTCAATCCATGTAAGCACTGAGATTCCCAATGGTTAACTTTATCGATCAAAGAATCATCTGTATCAGCCAGCTGGGAATACTCAGGTAGGAATCCCTCTTCCTGTAACTGATTCTCTGTGGGACACATACTAGTTGTTAGACCAGTGAGAATTACTGAATACCCTAGTGGTTAGAGCCCTTACCAGAGAGACATCAGTTCCAGGCTCTAGTCATACATTTATAGAAATGCTTCAATATTTTGAAAGAAACTGAGGTACTCCCTCTTCTAGGAAGAGCCTCTAATTGATAAACTAAAGCCACACTTTCTCACTCAATTTCAACAACTCCATTATCCCAAGAAAGACAAGGCCTTCAAAAAGAGGGATTAAAAAACTCCCACTGCAGAATACTTTCAGCTAAGTGGTTAGATCATCTTCCTCTACATTCATCTCTACCTTCACCCATGGTTCCATAACCAAGGAATGCTTTATGCCAAATAAAATGGAATGGTAACTCTTCCTTCATTCATGTTTTGTGGAGAATTAGATACGTTTGTGGCTCTGCACTGAGTGACCTGTGAGTCAGGTACTGCACAGCTTGCACCTATGCTGGCAAAAAGGCCAGGCTTAGCTAGTAAAACCATCTGGAATTTAAGAGATGAGCTGGATATTCAGCTCACAAATACCATCAAAAGGCATAAGGTACTTCTGTGCATACCTTATACTGGCCTCACTGAACATTCAAGTAACTAAAAAATTTCCCTAGGGGGAATCTCGGTGGTTGGAGTTAATAGATGGCAGTTGAGCATAGATTTCTGGAGGTTTACATTTTGGGTTCAAAAGGCTGAAGCAGCACGTATGAACCTTTTGTTGGTCTGAACGTTCCCCTACTTCCCTCCTGGGTTAGACCTCAAGCCAGGAGGGTACCAAAGGTCAGAAGATGGGAACATGTGACAAGATATGGGGCACAGAATCAAGGCTGATGACAGAAAGATCAGGAGAGACCTGGCTTTACACAGGAGGCAGTGCTCCAAATTCATCGGCTCTCTACTCATCATCCCCTGGACATGAGACAAATCAGGCAAGATCAGGAGCAGCAAGGTACATGACCAGACAACAGACATAGCTAACAACAGGGCTTAGGCAGGGACCTGCCCGGAAATGCAGTCCCAAATGCAAGGGAGAGAGACTCCCAGCCTCTCCCAGCCCTTTGCAATGTGGCCCAGCTGTGCACACTGTGATAAGATTGAGATATTTCTATCCCTTTCCAGACACTACTGCATTCCTTTGTTTTATTTCTGGTCTAATAATTCATCAGACTTGACAGGCAATCAAACAGACAAACAGTAAAAAAAAAAAAAAAAAAAAAAGCTGAAAAGATCTACCAAACCTCCAATTTTCCAAGCAGTTCTCATTTTAATTCATAGTCAGTCAATCACTATTGACTGTGAAATACTCCAGTGAGCGAAAGGTTCCTCAGTATCAGCTGTGATACCTTAAACACCTACCCGTTCACAAGACACGCTTACAGCATTCCTTAATCCTGATGTTCCCATGCACCATTTCTGCACAGTGCTTTAACGCACAGGCTATCTCTAGCTCATGGGAGAAACAAAATTGTTGTCACAGTTCAAAGTCACGCGTGTTCTTCCAGCATTCCTACTCCTCTTAATGAAATCTTGGAAATTAGTAGTATGAAAAGAAAAGTGGAAGTAGAATGAAGAAAAATAACTGGCATACATATTACCTTGACTTCTGTTAATTACTGCAAAATGCAGTGGTTTGGAATAACAGAATGGTATCCAAGGCAGAAGATCTAGGAAATTCTGAAGAAATTTCTGAGTTTTGTTTCTTTTTTTTGTCTCCTATTAAAACTCTGAACAAAAACTGCCAACTGTATACTCTACTCAATGTTTGCAAAAAACCTCCTGAGCCAGCAGGATAGGCATTTTTATGGTTAATAAAATGACAGGAACTTCTGAGTATGATTCAAAGTATTCTGAAGGGCAACAGGCCAATTGAATTGGAAGTCAAAACGTGCCTCAACTGAAAATAAAGGAAGCCCAGAGATCTGTCTCAGATATAGCTGCAAATATAGCTAAATTTATCTGAAGCCAGGCATGGTGAATCCCATGACTGTTGTCCCTGTCATACATTCACCTGGGAGAAAGCATCATAGCTAAATAACAGTTCAGATAACATATACTCACTTCCTTGATTTTGATGCTTGTTTTCATTCCCCGGTTATTCTACTTTTTTTAGAGAAAGTTTAGTTACAAAAGTATGCTGAATGAAGAAATGGAATAAATACTTGAAAAGCAGCTGAACCAGGATTTAAATCAGATTATGCACTAGATTTTATGGTAGAATTCCACTAGGATCTTTCCAGTTCTACAAGTGTAAGTAAGGCTCATTATTACAATCATCCCCTGCATTTTGTAATGTGTTATCCTCTGTTACACACTTCTGTGACGTCTGTAAATGATAATTGGAGGTATATCAGTATCACAAAATTTGTCAAAATAAAAAGTACCATAAAAGATCAATGATTTAATTTACATTGTATAGTTTGTTTCACCGAAGAAATTCAACTTCAGCTGAACAGCCTCTGAAAATTAAAATTCAAAACAGGATGTTATTTTTAAACTGAATTACCACTTCCATCTTCAAACAAAAAAACAGAGGCCTGAAACAATTTCTTCATCGCCCTACTTTGCTTATTTTTCTAGTGTAGAGATGAAATCTCTTCTTTAGTAAATAAAGATGTGCAAAGTCTGTGAATTTCATGTGTATGAACTTCATGGTCACAGACTCACCTCACTAGGGATTGCTGATATCCTATTACTGTGGTCTTTTGAATAGGGAAAAAGATATTAATTTCAGGAAACCATCTGTTTTTCTACGATAAACCTCATTTTCTCCATGGAGCTGGAATTGGAAACTTAACTCTGGTGAATTATTTTATAAATACTGCAGAAGTAAGTGATGCAAGGGTTGCAATTCCTTTAGGTTTCATTATGTATCATTTCTGCTTAACATTTTAGCTGGTTTGCTGTTAAGCAAAAGGAAGTGGAAAATTAAGTATATTTCCAAGTGTGAATATCTCCCAGGACTTCCAGAAGTAAAATTGTTAACACATCTCCGTATCACTGAATACCACAAACAAAATACAAAACAGTTACTTTTCTAAAGTTGTGGGTGCAGTTTTTTCTAGACTTAAAACAAGTATATTTTAAAGGAAATATTCACTCAAAGGAAAAAAAAATCATTCAATTAAAGTACCTTAATGAAAAAAAACACCATACAGCATTTGTGGCATTATTCTAGGCCAAATCAAAGAACTTTTGGCTAGCTATGGAGATACTGGTTTTAAATTGAACCTGCAATTCCAGATATTTATCTATTACTCACATGTTCTGTAGATAAACCTGAATTATTTTACTTACTAGGAAAATAAAGCTCCCAGAGAAGGATGATCATATAAGAATGCCTTGAAAGAATAACTGGAAATCAAGAGGACCTTAGGTGGAGAAGGCAGAATGGAGTTACTTAAACTGAAAAATTAGTGTGGGACTGAGATTTTCTGCTAGAGCTGAAGATAAGCACACTCAATTCTTTCAGGGTATCTAAATTCTCTCTGGTTTGCTGTGCAATCTGAACTAAAAAGTTATTCCTCATAGCCCTTTTGTTATTTGCTATCCCCAGACAGGTGATGGGAGAAGAAATTTTAGTTTTACTTATGTATTCTACAGCTTTTGTCAATGTTACTGTCTTTCTTCCATTTCATTACTGTCATCAAGAAATAAATTTTTCCAGTGGATGATTTACTGTTTTGATACAAGCAGAATCAGTGTGAATATAGTCAGTAAATGTGTAGTTGCATCATTATTTGAAAAAATGCAAATGCTGTAAGTAAAAGGTACAAAAAAGTCATAAATATGGGGAAGTTGATGATTAAACACCCTTAGAAAGTAATTTGTTCTGGGAATGCTACTTAAATACATCTGAATGGCAACTTATTGCACTTGCTTTTTGTTGATAAATCTCAACTTTTACATTCAACAGCTTTATGGATACTTGTAAAAGGTGCCCAACCTTTTAATCTCTTATCAACCACATCTTTGGTTATCAGAGTGCCATGCAACTTCTATAGGTTGACCAAAATATAACAGATTTAATAATTTACTGATGCAGAAACTGCATTTAATTTTCTTCTTAAAAAAAAAAAAAATAAAAAGAAAAGGATAACACTTCTACTAAAATATGTAGCAACTCCACCAGAATTTGTGAAGCATTTCCAGGGCACTGCATTCTTGGAAAAAAATAATTCCACGGAAGTGCACAAAAGCAGAGCAAAAATAAACAAATGACTTAGAAGTCTTTGAATAGTGCGGAACACCAGCAGCAATGCAAGAAGTTGTTCACAGGCTTTCTTTAGTCCAAACAGCCTTGCTAAATCCAACTGAATTTATCTCTAGCGCTATAGGTAGATCTGCCCCACCCACAGGTGGTTCAATACCTCTAGTGGCTACACATTCCAGTGTGACGGTACTGCAGTAAGTGTTAGAATCCACAAAATTGAGGATGTTAATAGAACACGCTATACCCTTGAGACAGCTCTGAGCACTCTTATTTGGTAGATTTATGCACACAGAAAATAACCCATACTTGGTAAACTCTGAAATCAGCAATGACATATTTCTCCAAGGTGTGGTGGGTTGGGGGTGGCTGGTTATTTTTTGTTTGGTTTGGGTTTTAGTTTTTAATCATCCTCAAATGTAAGCAGCTGTCTGGATTAGGCATAGTTTCTTTGGTAGCTCTGCAAAGATATCTCCCCTCTACAGCAGCAAGACACATTGAGCAGGGACTCTGTAAATATTTTCTATGTTCCTTCTGCTCCTTCTGTCAGTCATATATTATGACAAGAACCATTTAATTAGACGTGTGTGTGGTTCAATAATTGGTTTAAGCCTTTGACTTTTGAGTCTGCAGGGATTAGTGTCTTAGGCAAAGCAAACAACCTTTTCCAGTTTGTAACCACTTGCATCCATCTTGTTCATGCTGCTTTGCAAGTCATTTTAAGAAGTTATTTCTCCAGACAGGTGTAATTCAGCAAGACTTTCTCAGCTGGAAGCCAAAGAAATTAGGTGTCCCAGTCAAATTCTAATGGGAAATTATATTCTACTTATTTAATGCTCTGTACATTATCCTGTAGAAACTACAGTGTGATTCCCCTTTCCTCGTGATCTGTTGTGCTGCTATTTGGTATTAAACAGCTCTTCTTGTACATCTCAAAAAAATGCCTAAGTTTCAGTAGAAAATATCTAGAGAAAAAAACACACTAACAAGTTGCAGGAATATCTGCACTTTGCAGGGTCTTTGCTTAATACTAATTTCTATCATCTGGGATGCACAAAGGTGCTAAAAGGTGGAACTACCAACGGATGCCCACTGCTAAAATGTCTTTCACTGATCCAAGGTCACATTTCTTTCCTCATTTTAACAACTCAGTGTAGGAACTGTTGGATAGCCAACTTGCTTTTCTTATTGATACTCCAGATATGGATTTAGGTTCACGATTTGTTTTTCCTTCACAAATATATTTTGGAAGAACAGCAATATATGGTTGTTTGACATCCCTCATTTTCAAAGGCATTATTATCCATCAGCATTGGTAAAACTGCTTCCTCGCACACTTTTCAAACACGGAAGATCCAAGTAATTTCTGTGAATAACATTTCATTTACTTCTCCTCATTATTTGAGAACAGTTCTCAAATAATACTTGAGATACCTTCTCAGACAACTTAATGTCTGACATTTCCTTTCCTGCACTGTCTTTCAGTTCCACATTGAAAAGATGTGTTTGGATAATATACCTTGACATTAACCTCTGACGGGCAATTTATTAAATGTGTTTGCTAAGAAGGAATAATTGCGATTGTGTGTTACTGTCTGTCTTATTTTCATATTTAGCAAATGAGATTAGAATGAGGAGCATCAGAATACATTCATTATTTTCCTTGTTCTGGTCAAGAGATCTTTGTCACTCAGAGCTTCTGCAAGCTTTCCATCAGGCTAAGTTCACTAAAATTCATGTATGTGCCTTTACGTGTAGCTCCAGCAACAGGTAAAGCTCATAAGAAAGTTATTTATAAGCCTAAATTCATTCAAATGTTTTCCACTGATATACAAAACATTATCATTTATGCTCTTTAAGCTAGAGAACAGTCATCTTAAAAAAAAAAAAAAAAAGTTGCCTGAAGTGAATTTTGTGGAAACTTGTCTAGAACAGAACAAGGCATTGCAAATGAGGATAGAGGTTGTACTTGACCACTCTGCCGTTAATCAGAATTGCATTTCTCTGTCCCAATTAGAAAATAATTTATGCACTTAATTGAAGCTAGTTCTCTGCAAGAAGCCATCCAAATTTTCAATCACAGGGCTACAGATGTGCAACCTGCCTCACCAATTGTGAAAGCACTGCGTTCATCATGCGGCGACTCTGAGGCCTGTAGTACTTACAGGTTACCAAAAGACAGACTGCAAAACTGCACGTCTCATGTAATTACGTGCTTTGAGTCTTTGCTTTTTCCTTGGTGTCCCGTGTCTCCCTTCCCGCCCTCCCCCACCCCCAATTAATGCTGTTCTTACACATGAGTAGTCCTGTGGTTTTGTTTAAATCCAAAATCCCTCCCTCCAGAGTGTATCAGTATAAAAAACTCTAGTTTTGCCAGTGGTCACTGGCAAACTTTAGTTTCAGGTAGAATGTCTTCTGGTGAATGGTAAAATATCATCAAAATTATGCAGCAAAGAAATGGCAAAATATTACACCCTTGGCTCATTGACAACTTCATGCTATTTTTTTCCGATTTAGTTTGACATTCATAATGGAATGAAGCTGCATCAGGGGAAGTTCAGATGAGACATAAAGAAAAGGTTCTTCACTGAGAGGGTGGGTTGGTCACTGGAACAGGCTTCCCAGGGAAGTGGTCATGGCACCAAGCCTGCCAGAGCTCACGGAGTTCAAGATGATGGTTTTACTCATATGGTTTAGTTTTAGGTAGTCCTATAAGAAGTGGGGAGCTGGACTCAATGATCCTTACGGGTCCCTTCCAACTCGAGATACTCTATGGTTCTGCAATTCTCATAGTAAAAACTTACTTTACATAGTAAAAGTTACACAGCCTCTTCTACTAGTGGATGTGTCTTGTAAATTTTCTGAAGAGATATACAAGTTTGTTAATTTTATTTTTTTTTCTTAATTGGCTCAGAGATTCAATCCAACCCCCATAAAATTCTGCTTTGCTGAACTCTTGGTGTTATTCCACTGGGTGACTCTGAAGAGCATTCATGTATTTCAAACTTCTCGCAAAAAAACTGGCCAATCGATCAAAACACCTGAGCAACCCTTTGGGAGGTTTTGCAACTTTCATCGCTCTTTTACTGTTTTACACTGTAATTTCAATCGCTTCTCATTCCTTTGGCCAGTCTTACTATGTTCGAGTGTTAAGCAAAAGAACGACCAAGTTTCTCCACTGACAAAGATTTATAGTGGTTAAACTGAGTCAGTCACACAGTATACATTTACCACTTCACTATTCTTGCATTTACCAACTACTTATTTATTACTGTATGATTTATTAATATAATTTCTGTCACATAAACAGTATGAATCATTTAAAATACAGCAGACACCACTAATAGGGAACCATCTCATTACATGACTGCAAAAAGGAGTGAAGGTAGCCTTCTGACAGAAAATACCTCCAACAGGCAATCCTTATCTAGCCAGATTCCGTGACATTTCAGACTAAAATGCTCATTTGGAAATTTTTAAAGAGAAATAATACAAACTTACAGAGACAACTTGTATGCATGTAAATATCATAATACAAAGAAATGCACACTAATTTAGGCGATCTGAAGCATTTGAAAAATTCTGAAAATAAAGATATATTGACTTAAGACAATGCACTACCAAATGGATCTTGTAGATAGATGAAGGATATGTATATTTAAAAATGGACTTGTTCTACATGCAGTTTTGAACTTCCGTGTGTTTGTTTTCACCCTAGTAATACAATTCTACACAGCAGCCACCATGAGAATATTTCTTCAGTGCAAACAGTGTTCACAATCTCTCAGCACCTGATTCTTGATTTATAGGTCAGTAATAGCTACAGTTAGAAAAACTATCAGTAGATAATCATTATATGCCTTGAGATACAAGTTCACGAACATTTCTTTACATGGAACTCACATGATAAAGGTCTATTTCTGAAGCAAAAATGCTAGGATTATTTGTCTTAATCCTAGAAGCTTTGGTTATACAGATAGCCTGAAGAACAAACAGAAAGAGAGAAGAACTGACTCTCCTTATATAGTAACTAAGCTCGAATTCTGGAAAGATACTTTCCCTTATAAATTTAGGGAAAATGCATTGCTGTTTTATATATTCCCATTTTGATTTAATAACAAAATGTGAATAAGAAAGAGAAATATCATAAAGATAAAGCTTAGGCTTGTTTTTTCCTCTACATCCACAAGACAGCTGCAACAAGATGTTTGCTCTCCTATAATTTCATGAATCATTTTAGTGTGGCTGCAACAGACACGATGAGGTAGTATCTGTATTATAAAGCAATTCTGAGATAAGAAACAGAAGGAATTTTACTTCTTCTAGTCATCTGTAATAAGAATTCTACCAGCATGTCATGTACTAACATAATGAGAAAAAGGAAGGAACACATGCAAAGAACTTCTAAACATGTTGGGTTTTACTGCTCTGAAGAACATAAAGAAACATTTTCCCCTACATTCACAATAATCTACTCATGACTGGATTCTGGTTTTATCTTGTTTTTTAAAAAAATTTCATCTGCAAATGGAAGTAACCCCATCAGGACTCAAACCGATTAAATCTCATCAAAAGTTCTTGTAAATACCATTTTTGATGGAAGTTAATTTAAATGTAACCCAGTTTATTCATTTTTAATTCCTGTGTCTTCACTGAACACCTTAAAAATATCTTTCAGGATATAAAAGCTATGAAGATTGAACAAATTTCTTGACTTACATTTTTCAGTTGGACAAAAAGCCTTCTCTGGGCAACTCCAGATTCAGTTCCACAGTGCCAACAGCCATCATACTCCTTCTCTAACTGAAAAGAAGTTTCTGGCTCCTCAAGACTCTCAAAATCCCAGACAATCTTTAACTCAAAATTACATCCAGATAACTTGAGAAGTTCTGCTCTCTCACTGGTGACTGATATATTCACTGCATTAATGATGGCTGAAAACTTCAAGCAGGAAAAAAAAAGTACAGAATATATAACAGCAGAATTGCACACACATAACTCAAATCATAGCTAAGATCAGGACACCATCATACAAGTCCAAGACAGTATCTCAACAGGACTTGATAAATGTGTGTCTCTATATTGACAAGCAAAAAAACCCCAGAGATTCAGATTGCAACACGGTTTGTGAAATATGTGGGGAACCCTTCAAAAATGACAGGAACCACTTCAGTATCTAATGGTACTATTTTTTCAGTGTAAGCAAGAATGTTTTCAATAGTGACTGCCTCTGAATCCTGATACTGAAGAATAAATAGTAAACACAACTGCTTGGTATCTTGTCTTGGTGCAGAAAGCAATGCTTATTTGCTATTAAAAAAAGGTTTTGGATCAGCATCTAACAGCTTTGATTTATCTAACCATCCTGAAAGTGAAAAACATCAGGACAGGCATGGTGCCGATTAAATTACTGCCAGCGTAGTAAAGCAAGTGTTGACAATGTAATATGTCACCTGCAGAAGCATCAGGCAAATGGCAGCTGAGTCCTTGATATCTTTTCCTCTCCAAAGAATAAAACACCACCAGATTACTCCAGGAACAGCACAATAAGAACATTTAAATGAAGCATGAAGTGTTGTTGATGGAAGTTTTTTGAATGATACAAGATACTGTCTTAGAGGGGAAAAAACCCAAAAACAACCAACTCAAACTTTACTTAAACTCTTCTAAATTACGAATTCAGTGATTCACAGCTGTGCCAAAAAAGAAACCTAAATGACAAAAATGCCCAAAAAAGCAGTATCCTGTCTTTAGTGTTTATTGCAGAGTAAAACAGTTTCAAGTGACAACAAATACTTTAATTTTAATTACAGTGCATTATGCTTACTTGACAGAAATCTGAGGAGATTAGTATTTTTTGTTAGTTTTCTTTTGGTTTAAGTTCTGCAGTGAAAGACCACTGTATAAACAATATTGAAACACATGCCTAAGTAAAAGAAAACAGTCAAGGACAAAGTACATATTAGAAGAACTGGATGGGTCAAGAATGTCACAAAGTCATTAAGTTAGACATATCATCACTAAGAGATTATTCTAAAAAGCTCTAAGGATTTTCAGGAATCTCTGGAAATCACAGAAAGTTTCTGTGAAGAAAATAGCCCAAACTGGGACAAAATAGCCTACCTGGTTTGATCTAGCAACCACTTTTTACAAGAACAATAAGCAATGTGGGGTCCTAACCTCCCTTGCAATTGAAAGTATCTCAACTGTTACAAAGGGCATTTATATCACATACATTTATGACATATTCTGACATTTTAAATCACCATTGGCAGTTCCGAACAACAGAGGATAGAAAAGGATCTTCAGAGTGTCAAACTAAATAATCCTGCATCAGAGTCATTCTCGATTCATGGACTCTCGGGTCTCAAAAAGTTGCAACACCGCACAAGTGGCCACAGATTTGATATTTGCAGTATTATCATATTAGGTGAATTTAATGAGTACACGCCATAAAGTTCCTGGTGGCCACATCTGAGAATCACTGTCCTGGATCAAAGAGGTGTAATACGTATCACCCAGCCTCAGGAATGTATACCTTTGTATTGACATTGCAAACCACAAAGTGCACCAGTGTCAACAGCAGAAAGATTTACTGCTATGTGCTCCTATCTTTCTATAGAAGAATTTCAGCAACGTTTATCCCAAATCCTCACTCAGAAACAAAGGGCATTTCTACCCATGACTGAAATGAGTGATACAAAGTCTGGTTTAATTGTGTGCATTTCCTCCCACAGCCAAAACATAAGATATAAACAAATCTTGTTTAATGTTACTTTTTACACAATTTCTATTTCTCATAGACTTTGCAACTAAAATAAACTAATTTCTGTTCCTTAGCTGAAGCTATTGTCTAGATTTACAGAAACATTAGGTCACAAATAAAGAACCACTTAAAAAAATGACAACAAAAGACGACTGATGTGAAAGGTAGGCTAAATGATAAGTTATTTATATTCTTCATAAACTATTAATAGTTTTGAATAATAAAACCCCTCAATTGTTTATTTTGCTAGGAAAAAATTATCTAAATTACTGTATTAGGTAAAGAATCCAAATAAACTGAAAGTAGTAGAGACATACAGATTTGATATTCAGATGCACAGAAGTAAATATACTAATACAATTGATGTGAAATCAGAATCCAACCCTATACATTTAACAAGAAAAAAGGAAAAAGGAAAGAAATGTTTTGCTTTTGAGGTTTAAGCTTTTTCCAGCTTAAGAAGGTGACATATGATATCACCTACCTATGTATTCTGTTTAACAGATTAAAAAAAGCTCTGAGGTCCTTCAGGGCTATTCTAGACTTCTAAAAACTCAGGTCAGATCCATAAGGTACATGGACGAGTTGTAGCTGGATTTTTGGCACAAGATTCGGTTGTCTAAACTGAAGCTTCTCATGCCTGCGGCTGAGACAGCATACGCAGGGCTAGCAGATACTGCTAACTTGCAGGAGATCCACTCCTTTCTGGAGAGGTATCTGGAGGCCTGGTTGAAGGTCCTGGAACACCTCAAGCCACGCTGAATACCTGCTGAATACTGCCTTAGATGCCCGATTTCCCACTCTTGATAAAAGAGCTCCTTTCTAAGTAACTGCCAACCCTACCCAGCTGAACGATCAGGCCATCAACACTTGCCTAGACGCTACTGGAATATTAGGTGAGGTAAAACTAGATCTTTCAAAAACCCACTCCTGTATGTGCACTCAAAGCACCCACCTCCACCATCACCGCCAGGATTTTCATCCCTGCCTGCCTCTCCAATGCATCCATAACCCCTTTATCTATAAAGCCCAGGTAGCTGCATGGGGACGGAAGGAGGTGCACTCGGACTCCCTCAGAGCAGAGCTGCTGGGCACAAGGCTGCCATTATGATGACCTGTATCCAAAACCAGTGAGTCTGGCTCAAAGAGCAGTGTATCTTCAGGACATGACTCCAACACCTGGATCTTCAGCACAAAGAGGTTTCTCCTCAACCTGGGCACCTGTGTTCCAGAGAGGAAAGGAGTTCAGATATATCCTCTGCTTAGTACTTCCGCCAAGCTGGACCCAGGAGCCTCCCTTTCATACGACTCCATCCTTGCAGCATACAAATTACCTGACTCTAAACTTTGGAATTTATTCCCACAGAAAGACAGCTTGAAAATTGGGTATTGCAGTGCTGATGTTAGCTTATGTCTGTGTTAAGCCATAAAAATCGACCCATAATGCGTTCCCACCAGGGAATATAGAATATTATTCAATATTCATAGAGAACAGAGAATTCTATACAATATAGAGAATTCTATATCCTTATATCATTCCTTTGATTAGCATGATCTTAAGCACCAGAGGCTACAGGACTCAAAATGAACAGTAATTCATTTTGTGTGACTGCAAGTTTGGCTGGCACTCCCAGGGTTGAAACAGGGACCACCAGGCCAAGAAGCGTGAGTTTTGCAGAAAACGATCAAAGAAATTTGGCTAGGTATCTAAGACCGTGACAGACTCATCCTGTATGGAACCACCTCTCTAGTGTGGAAAAGAGGATGCTCCTTCCATATTCTAGCACTCTAATAACAACCTTTCTCTCAGTCAAGGGCACCAGCTATCCAATAACTGGCAGTCATAATCATTCACGGTGGTTCTCTCTCACTGCCCCAAGACTATTTTATTTTTCATGAGTACGCTCACACATTCTCCGCTGCACCAGCGTCTTCAGTTCTACTGCCTGCATTAGCTGGCTTATTCCACGACTGCTTTGTATGCACTGCGTCCTGTTTCCACTGATGTTCCGTCTTGCACTTTCATGTCTTCAGTGCATTTTCATCTGCTATTCTTCAAAAGCCATTACGAACAGATGGTATCCCTGTATGAACGTTCACTCAGTCTGCCATGATGGTCTCTGTTTAGTACTGGACAAATTGTCCTGCTAGCAAAGTTTTTGGTTTGACATTGGCAGTCACATTAATTTGGGAGCCAGGCTTTCATAATGCATTTTGTTATCGCCTTATATCGAGCAGGTTTTTTTCAATATTACTAAATAATTCTGCATTTCAGGGATTACACACGTGCCTTAACCTTTACCTGAAAATCAGGACTTCCTATTGCTCTACCCTACATGCAGCAATGATGAAAAGAAGTTTCTACGATGCTGAGAACTATACGTTGTTACATTCAAAAATAGAAAGGATGAAGATTTTGGTTTCTTTCAATGATTTAGCTCCTTTAGAACCTAAGAATAAGAACTGTTATAATTTTTCCAAAGCTAAACAATGCAGCTAACTCTAAACAAAAGGATTACACCACGCAGTAGAAACTTGCCAACTTTACCTCCCCAAATGATCCCTTTCATCAAATGATCTGAGACATCTTCCAAGCTAGTAAGGCCTGAGTCACTAAAACTTGAATTTTTTAATAAATCATGGGTACATGCAAATGGACAAGTATTTGTTTGGCCTGCATTCCAGTGACTACAGGCTTCTACTGGCTGGCCCTGGGCACTCACAGGTAACTGCTCAGTAGATGTTAGGCTCAAGGACACGGAGCTTAGGCTGCCTGATTCTGGCTCTTTTTTTTTTTTTTAAATATGATTATAAATACTTTTTTTAAAAAAAACTAACTGCAATGAACCTAGACAAATACTGCATCTGTCTCCTATGAAAATGAGCCTTCTGTATTTGCATACTGCAAATGGAACAGTGATGCAGAGAATCTTTTCTATATAACACAATGCAGTAGTATGCACATAATGATATCATACACTTTTTAAATTAGAATTTACATGAATTTTATACAACTGAAATGAAATATTCTGCACAATTCTAAACCTGTGCTTTATCATTGCTGATTTGTCCAGATTTCTTAAAGACTCTTTGGCAAAAACATAACATTAAATGATCTTCAAAGGAGCAATCTTGACTGTTGCAGTAATTTCATCTATTCTAGTTAGGGAAATTGAAAGCTTTGGAAAAGCCAGAGACTTTCTGAGTCATAATTGATTTTTTCCCCCTACATTTTAGTTCAAGAACATGGCCTTCATTGACTAGTAATTAAAAAAGGAAAAAACAGGCAACCAGAGATCTTAAAGTGCCGATACTCATTTGCAGTAAGTACTGCTAAACTCTGGCAACCTTGCCATATTTACTTTTTCAGTGACTTAACACCTTCCATTCCGTGGAAAATTACAAATATTCAAACTCTTTTAGAGGGACAGATCAGACATGAAGTTTAGGGAGGAGGAAATCCACAAGATTAATTTAAAAACCTCCTAGAAATTTCATTTTAAAGGGTTCTCAGACACAGTGATGCCACTTTAGTCAGTGTACTGGGTTTGCGTGGCAAGGTTTTGGTAGCGCGGTGGCTACAGGGTGTGGCTCCTGGGAGAACATGCCAGAAGTTTTCCCCATGTCCAACAGAGCCAATGCCAACTGGCTCCAAGACAGACCCGCCACTGGTCAAGCCATCCCTGGGAGCGTTCAAGGTCAGGCTGGATGGGGCTTTGAGCAAACTGGCCTAGTGGGAGGATTCCCTCTCCATGGCAGGGGGTTTGGAACTAGATGGTCTTTAAGGTCCCTTCCAATTCTAACCATTCCATTATTCTACGAGTGAGAATATGTGAGAGAAACAACTCCGCAGACACCAAGGCCAGTGAAAAAGGAGAGGGAGGAGGTGTTCAGGCACTGGAGCAGAGATTCCCCAGCAGCCCATGGTTGAAGACCATGGTGAGGCAGGCTGTTCCCCTGCAGCCCGTGTTGGTTAATGGTGGAGCAGATGGATGGATGGAAGGAGGCTTTGATCCCATGGGAAGGGGAGGATCCCATGTGAGAGTAGGTGAATGCACCCTGAAGGAGGCTGTGACCCCATGGAGAGCCCATGCTGGAACAAACTCCAGCAGGACCTGTAGCCCTATGGAGAGAGACGCCCACACTGGAGCAGGTTTGCTCGCAGGACTTGCAACGCTGTGGGGCACCCACACTGGAGCAGTCTGTTCCTGAAAGACTGCACCTCATGGAAAGGATCTATGCTGAAGATGTGGAAGAGTGTGAGGAGTCCTACCACCGAGGAGGAAGGAGTGTCAGAGTCAACGTGTGATGAACTGACCGCAACCTTCGTTCCACATTACCCTGCACCGCTCAGGGGGAGGAGGTGAAGAAATCCAGAGTGCAGGTAAGCCCAGGAAGAAAGGAGGGGTGGAGGAAGATGTTTTTAAGATTTGGTTTTATTTCTCATTACTCTGATTTGATTGGTAATAAACTAAACTGATTTCCTCAAGTTGTCTGTTTGCCTATGACAGTAATGGGTGAGTGATCTCTCCCTGTCCTTACCTTGACCTACGAGCCTTTCATTATATTTTTGCTCCTCTCTCCAGTTGAGGAGGAGAGTGATAGAGCAACTTTAGTGGGCACCTGGCGTCCAGCCAGGGTCAGCCCACCACAGTCAGCAAGGAAACCATTATCATGCTACTCAATAAATCCATGATAAGCTCACAACCTGGTGGATCTATCCCTCTTCTTTCCTTTAGTGATGTGAAACATCAGAACTGAAAAAAACACAGAGAACAGGAAAGGATGATCAAAGTTATGGAACAGCTCCCACACAAAAAGAAACTAAATAGGTCAGACTCAGGTCTGGAACACGGTCCAGCCGTGATTATTTAGGCTTCTGGATAAATCTCTGATGTAATGAAAAAACATATGGGCATAAACTGGGTAAAGAGGTGCAGCTACTGACAGGGAAGTCCTCTGAAACTTTCAAAATATATTGCAGCCTGGTTACATTTGGTAACAAAAAATGAGATAAACCTTGTGTCAAATTTAAATTTGAGACTAGCAGAGTTGTAATTATCTCATTCCTATAATAACACAGATTTAAGAAGCAATCACCTTTATGTTGGAAAGAACTGTACAGCAACAAGGAACCAAATAAAATGATGTTGTACTATGATACATTTAAGATATTGTTTAACATATTCAGATCTTTTTCCTGGCAGAAAAGCAAAGGATCCATCAAAGTACAGTAGCAGCTGGCCACTGTACATGCCAATATCTAGCTTTTCTAAGGAAAAATGTTGCATTTAACACTATTTTGGCTTCCTCTGTTTCCCTACAAACTATTCCAAGTTTTTTTAGAAAATAAATACTAATGCAGGGGAATAACAGCGATGAACAAAACAGATGTTATGAGTCAGATCCTCAGCTTGAATAAATCCACACATTTAATAAAGCCAAGAAATAATTTGTACCATTTAATAATCATGTCCATATAGGAAAGGTATCTCTCCATGAAGCTCCTGAACTCCAACAACAAGCGCAGAGGGCTAAGCAAAGAGCCATCCAAGTGAGCACCAACGAAGTACTTCAAGGCAGAAGAGCCTCTGCCCAGCCCGGCGCAGCCCGAGCTCAGGGGCCCTTCCCGTGGCACTGCTTCCCACTGCCTCTGCCTTCCAAAGGCTGCACTTGCACTTCTCCTGGAGGCACAGCCAGGATTTCCCACACAATGTTGTACCTTAATGAAAAGACTTGAGCATCTGGGTGTTTTGACCCTTATATGAGACAATGTTCAGGACTTTTGCAGTTACATATATAATTAACTTATTTTGAAGATTTGAGTGCTTTCAGCCCTCCTGTGGACCCCTTCTTCTTTTCCCATAATCAAAGGGACAGAAAATAAAAGACCAAACATTTTTGTTTGCTCTTAGACCTCCAAGATCTTTCGTGGTTTTGGTGTTTTGTGTTTTTTTTTTTTCATTTGTGTTAACCTTCACATTCACTTCTAAGTAATACTCACATTGGTAAGTTTCTACTGCGGAATGCTGCAGTATTCCTTCTGGAAATAAAACCGTTAATTTAAGAAAAGGCATCACTGTAATGTGAGATACAATGCCATTGGTTCTCACTCAAAGAGTCTACAGACATTCCAGACTACCGATGTCATAAATGTTTATATGTTCTTCAAATGGCAAAACTACAGAATACAGTACATACTCTTCATCAACCATACCATTTTTCTCTGACAGTTGGTGTATTTATTTTAACTGTCAAATTACGATATCTGTCAAAACATATCGCCTTCTTTCTATCACCATGCGCCAAGATAAACCTTCACATTCTCACTTGGATGTCATGACTGCTTCAGCATTTTGTACTGCCTATTTCTCAAGTGTAGAACAATCTTTGAAGTAATACATTCCTTTACTAATAAAGTAACAAGAAACAAAGTGTGTGTTATTGTCATTAACTTCCACATCAACTATTCTGGGACATTATGACTATGGCAGGAAATGGTCTGTTTGCCTATAATTAAGTGTCATAAATACACCTGTACCTGTCATAAATTTAAAGTAACAGATTTAAAAAGTGTAAGGGGGCAAAGTGCCACTTAATTGAATGGGAAGTTCAAATTCTATTTCCAAAATTTGACAGAAGAATTTGAAAGTCTGCATCTCATTCCATCTAATGAAAATCCTCCTCCAAAAACTGTGATTTAAGTGAGAACTATTTGTCTTTTGTCATTGGCTCTAAATGCGAAGTGGGTGCCTAACTGCACTCTTCATCATTGAAAAATATTCTTTTACCTGCTAGTAGGTCTGCCATAGCTCTTGGAGGACTTCAAATTGTAATTTCACAGTGAAAAACAAAATGCAGTTTAAAAAACTCTAAATGTCAAAAAAACATTTTAAAAAAATCCTTCCTCAAGCTCAGAGACAGTCAGGAGCTGTGTGAAAAGAAAGAGTTTACTGGATTATTTTTTTTTTAATTACCCAAAGCTAAAGTACTTGCAGAAAAAATAAATTTTGATCAACAATTTACTGATACTTAGCTTGGTCTGTGCTCTGGAGTCCACAGCTGTGGTGTCATCTATCCCAGGTTTGAGAACTCCAGAGAAACCCCATTCCAGTCTGTCTCCAGGTTGGAAACTTGGCAGTTTGGGAATCACACTTTACATTAGAACAAGCTCATTTGAGTATCTGTTCATGATAACACAGTTTAGAAATCCTGTCATAAATTTTTAGTGTTCATGTCTCCAGGGAAACTTGTCTTCCACGATATATGAATAATGCCACACAGAATTTACATACCCTAATAACAAAATAACAGAGTAATGCTGTTTAAGTCCTGTTTGGGATTCTGACATTAGACAGTATACACAAATTGCCAACAGTGAAGGCAGCTGATCTACACAACTTGGAAATGTAGTAGGCAAGGAGCATTCAGACAGTTATGATGCCTCCATGAGATGATAATAAGCCATTAAACTACTACAGCTGTTCACCTCTTAGCTGTAACTCCATTCATCAACTTTGCAAGTATTTGAAGGAGTCTACCTGTTCAGGTGCTTAAGAAATGAAAAACACAAACTGTTTAAGTTTCCATACCTCCTTTGTTTCTGATGCCTCATTCTTTACCAAAAGAGACATCACATACGTACAGCATGGTCACGAGATTCTTTATATCCGTTATGATACAATACTGATTTTTTTTTGTTCCCCTATATAAAATTAATTTGATAAATAAATAACATGGTTTCAACCTTTCACTTGATTCTTCATAGTAAAGGTAACACTACGTAAGAGTAAAATATAGTAATAATGGAATTCCCTACCTTCAGCTTTTTTGGCCTTCAAATGATGACAAAGGAGTTTTGGAAAGTCCTAGCTTACAAACAATCCTGCATTCCCAAAACTATTCAGAGACCATGCCTGGTAAGCTTCTCATTCACAGTACCTTTATAGAGAATGTTTTGTTTTTAAGACAATTCTCAAAATTGTAAACCAGGCATGACCACAATCCGTAAACACTCACAAGATAAGGAAGCTAATAGATTAAGCTGTCAAAAAAAAAAAAATCTATTTACTTTAAAAGATAGCTGGAGTAAAGAAAACATCAATAGATAAAGTTGAACCAAGCCAGTAATAGAGCTCAGCAAAAAAGAGAGGGTGGATAAACCAATAGAAGTTAAATAATTTTTATATAAAATCCATAGTCACACAGAGTGTTTTTAACCAGCAAAACTATAACTTCTTTATGACAGTTGAAAACTGAATAATAAGTTCAGGCAACTTTTTATCATACCTGCTTTACACTTTTTTCAAGTTTAGTTCTAGTCTATATCCACAAAACAACCTCCCCTGAAATGGCTTCACAATTCATTAGCTGCAGTCTCAATTAGGTAATGCTTCTAAAATCTAGGATTATGTACTTTATAGACTTCTTGGCTGGATTTTGGAGATATTAAAGAGGAATTTTGGAGAAAAAATGTAGTTTTCAAATTGGGATCTTTTCACTTAACGTTTTTTAAAAGTTACAATTATTTTTTTTATAGTAATAAGACATCAATTTCCAACAACTGATTGTATATTCTCCCTGTAGCTGCAGATTAAAAGAAAAAGAAAAAGAAGACAAGTTCAGAACAACATCGAAGTCTGCGGGCCACAACAGCTTTGTGAAGTATTCTACTTTGGAGTTAAAATACTACCTAGCTATTTAAAATCTAAAAGATTATCACATCATATACACAGCATTTTATAAATAACCTCAGTTTCATAAGGATGTTACAAATACTCAAATCTGATTCAGATAAAGATGAAAAAAGTTCTGTATAGAAAAAGTAAATATAAACCCTCTTAAAGACTTTGTCAATGTTAAAAAAAAATGGAGGCAGGCTTACTGAATTAATTGCAGACACAGGATTGGATCCGATTGTACCTGTTTGCCTGTGTGAAAGAGAAGCTCCAGAAAAAACAGGAGCAGTAACAGAAACCAGCAAGGAAGCAACAGCATGGCTAAAACACACTTATGGCTTGTCCCTCACAGAATTCAAGTGAACACTGAGCAAAACGCTGTTTGGAAAGTGTTTAAATTTGCAAGCTCTTTCTGTTTGAGTCTTTCATGTTCAAAGAAGCAAGTTTATGTACGTTCTAACCAAGCTAGCTTTCAAAAATACTGTTTACCACTAATAACATGCAGACCAACCCCAAAAGAAACAACAATTTTTGAAGCGATGGCGGTGAGAAGGCAAGCCAGGCAAAAAATGAGCAAGAAAATATTACAGGCACCAGTTGTCATCAGTCTCATCAACTCAGACTCTTGTCCAAGACATAGTGAGTAACATTTCCATGGTGTGCACTCTAAGAGCCCTGATGTTCAAGACCCTGATTCCTGTAAAAATCTCTTAGGAGGCAAAAGGCTGATCTTCACAGACTGTGCCTGCACCCCCTCCACTAGTCACTCTGATCAAAAGTATTATTTTATTTCACATACCCAAGGAATTTAATGCAAAGTCACCTACTCCAAGCCTTCAGTGTCACTTCCTGGACATAGACCAGTGGCTTAAAGAATCTACCATGTCCCTACACACCAAATCCTTGGCCCTGAAAGGCAAACTTGGAGGTAAAACCTGAAATCACTTCTTATCACACATAGCTTCTGGATTTTTCACAGCCCTGATGAGTCCACTTATTCTATAGATGGGGAATTAATGATCCCTTTCACACAGAAATATTGAGATATTTGGAAATGTTCAATTGCAGCACAAGGTATTTTAGAAATTTACTCTGGCAATTCTCTCACAGCCTTATTAATAATTAAATTCCATTATAATACAAAGCCTCTCCATTTAATAGTACAATCACCCACCACTGAAGGGTAATTTTCAGCCCAATGGTACTGTAATAGATGAGGTACCAATGATTATCTGGACATGCTTCATTTTTATGATCTGTTGCAAAGCAAGACAAAGAACTAGAAAACATACAGCAATTTGGAGAACAAGATTACACCAGTAAAAGGCTGTTGTTTTTCTCTTCATGAAGCTACTACAGTTAAACTGTAGCAGCAATGTAATTCCAGTGCAAGGTAACTCCAAAATTGCTTTCTTAGTATCGCCATGTGCTGATACAGGTATCATTCTCGAGATCTTCCTTTGCTCCACTGTCCCATCCTAGCTTGCCTTTCTGGTATCTCTTCCTTTTGTTTCTGCTAATCAAGGTACTTGTAAAGGAGTTGAGGTTTCATGAACTACAGTGGAAATTTATAGACTTGTCAAATTCAAATCCTCAGGAACCACTAGAACATTTAGAATGAATTCCAGAATATTAAAATGCAGCTCCTTCTGCATTCAGGCTAATTGCTAACTTTGGTTAAGGATATCTTCTGGAAAGACATTCAGTTTTGTCTTACATACCACAAGGAACGAAGAATCCTTTTTGTTCTTTGTCAGTTTATTAAAAATATTTATCATCCTCAAAGCTATTAAAAAAGTGAAATTTACCATTTGATTGTACCTTTCCTTGCAGAATTAAAAAGCCCTTTAGAGTTAAGCGTTTTTTACATCAAGTTTCTCATGCACCATAATAAAGCTTCCTTTTAACCCACTTTCTGATAAGCTTAAGAAATGGAGATCTTAAAATCTCTCCAATGCAAATTCTTCTTTTTCAAGTATTTTCGTGGCTCCTTACTTACTATCAAATCCTTAACAAGTGGGAACATCAGAGGAAAAAATAGTAAGTTTTTCTCTCCAAAAAACTTTGGGTTTACTTCCTCTGTTTATCTATACAAGAATTATACCAACTTCATTCTAGCACATCAGCCTACAGTTTAACTCACAATGAATTCCTTGCATATTATCACTATGAAATACTTAGCGGATTCATCAGTTTTCAGCATAATCTATTCCATACCATGGAGTATTCCTCCATTTTTAGATCCTAGGCAGAGATTTAAAACTTTCTGAATGGGCTGTCCTCTGCATACGATTCACAAAACTGTATGACCATGCTGTAACCAATAGAGTTTTAATTCTTACCATCTCTAAATAACAAATTTAGTAAGCAGTCTTTCTACACTTACTCCAAAAATCATCAATGAAAATAAAAACACAGGGCTTCATATGAATGAACGCCTTCAGAAACTCATCAGAAACATGTTCAATTACTAATCTTCCTTAAACCCCTCTTTCCACCAAAAGAGTTGATTTCAGCATTTTGAAATCCTCTTATGAAATGCTTCATTGACTATTACCTATTTTATAGAATTCCTAGTCATCTTTACAAAAACAATTAATTGCATTTACAAACTTAAATGTTAAACATATTCATATCATAATTTAAAAAAATTACACTAGCTTCTAGTTGGTTTTGCAATCTGGGTCTAGGGAATAAGGTAGGGCAATGCAGAAGCAGAAAGCTCTGGGTAGGAAGAAAAGGCAAAAACCACCAAATCTTGATTCAGATCTGCTTTTCAATACTCTGCCTCCCGTAACTAGAAACAATGAAAGTTGCACTTTATCATGGTGATTTAAAAGGACTTGTTAATAAACTTAATATTACACCAATGCATAAGTGATTTGTTGAATGGGCATAGTAGCTCATTTATTTCAACGGGCCATGCACATAGTAGGGTCCTGTTTGGGAATAGTAGAGAACCTTGATTAGCAGGGAATAACTTTCAAAAACCAAGAATAAACCCACCATACTCTTCATTTCTTTCTAGTAATTATTTGAGTGTTTCTGAGTGAATACATTTAATAATGTTTGATGACTGAATATCTGCTTTCCAAATTTATTAAATTATAACACAGAATGGCTCATATCTCTTTTTAAATACAACTGTATAATGGATTACATCAAAAAGAATGCCTTACAATTACTGTGATATTCAGAAATAAACAAGTATGAAAACAATTATTTCCCTCTGGAGTGGATAACACTTCCAGTTTAACAGTCGCTAGCAAAGTAATTTGTGAAGTTTATTAAGATTATGGCTTTACAGGCTCTAATTTATTGAGACAAAGCCTCATTTATGCAGAAACATTAGGACATACTACTGACTCATTTTATATCAAATATTCTTCCTGAAGGAAATTTTTCACATAATTACTTCAAATAAATGAGGGGCTTATAGTCAATGAAGCTACTCCCTTTAATCTGTTTCTGAAACAATACATACTTAGGGAAAAATACGGTAAGTTTTTTCAACCTGAAAAATAACTTGATGGTGAAACAGATCAAGTAGCTGTATTTCTAAGGAAATACTGTTACTTGGTTAAACATATCTCTACACAAATAAAAAAGAATCTGTTATAACTACATAATTGTTAGGTGTCATTTTTGCTAATTCATTTCTCAGATTGTTGTATAGACAACAGATCAAATTCTCAAATTGCTGAGAAGCCTTTTTTTAATCCATTTTCATTGGTTTGGACCAGTTACTCTGAGTAACGCTGGTGTGCTCAAACCCGCACCTAGACGAAGGACCAGCCACTGCATCCAGTGAATGTTATCACAGTCTGCAACATCTAAGCATCTGCTCCTGTTTATTTAAATCAGGGGAATCTTGAATAAACCTTGCAGTGCAGATAAATGAACTAAGCTCTCTTCACAGTCTTCTCAGCCCGGCTAAGAGATCCACCTGAGCGTTCTCTTCTCCAGGATAAAGAGCCCCAGGTCTCTCAGCCTTTCCTCATATGTGATGTGCTCCTGTCCCGTCATCATTTTAGCGGCCCTTTGCCTATTATCCTAAGGAAATAAAAAACTTCCCCCTAGCTGGGGGTAAATTAAGTCCCCATCTGGGCTGAGATGTGGCTGCTTAAGTGTTCCAATTGCCACCTTCCTAAACAGGCAGCCCGGTATAGAACACGCTGGTATCTTATGACTGTGAGAAACTCTTCTGTAATCACATGCAGATTTATAGAGGCAGACAGAGTGAAACATGTCACGTTAAGTTCAACTGGTAGGACTGCTAATCTTCAGCGTACAACTCCATAAACCAAACTCCTCGCTGTATCTACTGACTGTCTCAGATAGCAGATGTGTTCATAATACACTACCACCCTGGAGGATTTCCTGTATTGTTATGTTAATCCAGTAAATGGATAACATATGTGATTTACATAAAGAGTGCCAATGTAATTCTAAAAGCTCTGCAAAAACAGCTTTCATTCTCAAGGGTTTAATTGTTTGGTTGGGGGTTTTTTTCCCCTTTTCTTTATTTAAGAAAACTCAAATAAATGCATTTTACGAGGGATAAGAACATGAGAACAAAAGGAAGGAAACAGAAGTGTCACAAACTCTCTGGGAATACAGTAAGTTCAGTGCTTGGAAGATTAGTGAAAATAATTACAATTAAAATACTCTCTGGTTTCTCTTCTACTACTGACTGACATTGCTTCTTTCTAACAGAATATTAACTGACTCCTGTTAAACTAACAAATACAGCAAATGCATATATTTTACTTCCTTTCGAAGTCAGTATTCAAGAATCTAATCTAAGCCTTCTTTTCCTCAACAAGACAAGTATCTTCTTGTCTATAAAGCTCCCAGCTCCCAGCTGCGCTGGGAGCAAAGACCTAGGAGTTTATCACTATGGAGAGAAGACATTGTCAGGTCTTTACGTAAAGTACAGGGAAATTTGTAGCACAGCCAGCATCCACATAATGAATTGCAATCCTTAAAGGACAGGGATTTGTTTTACTCAAAAATGTAGCCTTGATCTCTTTCTTCTGTATGAGGCTCATGTTTTCTGTATAGTTGATCATTTATTATCCCTGTCCATTCTTATTGAGCCCAAATAATGATCATGTAAAGATAAGCATAGATTGTTATTTGTTTGGTATATTGGTTAATTTAAAAACATCTCAGCAAGAAACAGGGTGAACAAAGCTATGTTGGTCCAGCAGGTGGTAAAGATCAAAAGTGAAATAAATCAAAGAGGATGTGCAACAGTTGCAGGCGCTATTATATCAACTCACGGTGTGATAGTTGAGGTTTTAACTATCAGCTTCATTAGACGTTACTATTCCTCAGCATAGACAGCTTTGAAGTGAAAACTCCCTTGATGTACAGCCTTGGAAATAAGAGTTCTCACCTAAAAGAAAACACCTCCTCCCACATGACAAGCCTGTGCTTTTGGTTACATTTCTTCCTTAAAAAGATGTAGTTTAAAAAAAAAATAAAATTATCATAGTTTATCATTAGCTTGCTTCTATCAAGTTGGCAAAAAGTCTTCCTCTCTTGTCCCTGCTCACCATCACCCATAGAAGACTCCACAGGCAACTATTTTTAATAGGAGGCATCGTTTATTCTACACAGAAAAAGTAAAGTTTTGTTCTCAAATAAGCATGCTGTGTCTTTGTATTCCTTTTACGGAAGCTGTGCACCTGAAATTCACTACCAACTAAGCCAATGCAATGGACTTGATAGGACTGTACCTCTTTGGTGACTCTCACTTTCTTTTCCTCGGGAGGAACTATGCAACATTTTGTTTTCTACCATGCAAGTTTAAGGAACTACATTCCAGAAGCCCAGTCACCCCCGCAGAAAGTAGAAGGCACAAATTAAGATCCTGTTCTGAATCACCCACTAGAGCAGCTTCTCTGTGTGCACCAATGCTAGAGTCCACTTTGTCTAAGCAGGTATCACTGTCATTATTCCTTCACATGGGAATAAAGATCCTAATTGCCTGTAGCGTGGAAGAGGAGGTGTTTAAAGTCCTCCCACGGTCCTGGCCCCTGGGGACACACCACATATCCCGCTTGGCACATCAGGGCACAGCCGGGGGAGCAGACATACCATGCCACATAAACCAGCACAGAGCTGGTTGCCCCTGAGATGCCCCAGCTGCTGCCCCACCGGCACAGGAAGGCAAACAGCAGTACTGCTACCCTGTGCCTTTCCACTAAGAGCCGGCGGCACGGGATAGTGGCAGCGCTGCTCTTTGCCAACAGCCAGCCTGGCTGCATGGCTGGGAATTAGCTGTTCAAAGAGAGGAAACAACTTATTCCTCACCGATATCAAATGTTAAAGCAGAAAAGTACTAGGACTTCTTTGTTCTTCCCAGGATAATAAAATTACCCAGGAAACTCAGAGCGGTTTCTAAAATTACATTTCAGTTCTGTGTAATCTTAAGATTAATTAACTTCTGTGTTCTTTAGTTGCTCCTCTGTGTATAATACCATTTTATTGACATGTAAATTTGGGGGGAAAAAGAAATCCTCAGACGTTCAATATCTTTTACAGCAGAGCGGGAAAAGTAAAGCAGAGGTCATGCAGTAATTCAATGCACGGGAGTCACAAACTAATATATTTTCCATACACGTTGCCAGACCTCTGCTAAATGACTGGTGCACGTATAAGAAAAGCAAACCCAAATGAGCGTCAACCAGAAATTGCCTTTTTCTGTACCTCGTCTTCAGAAGCAAGGGGAGATAATTTCTAATGAAACTTGCTCTTTCTCATTTGAAAAATTAATCTGCAGGCAAAACTAAAGAGTCTTTTCCTATCTCCCTCCCACCCAGAAAATGTTAATAATTTTGGTTCAAATACAAATGGATCGTTTTAAGCTCAAAACCTTTTCTTCTTTCCCAATGCCTAAATTTACAGTTCTCTGTCAATACCACTATCTAGTTGTCTGATATGTTGCTACAGTTAATTTCAGATCCCATCAATGTGCACAACTTTTTTAAACTGTTCATTTTTCTATGCTACAGGTTCCATTGCTCACCAGTGATGCATTTTTCTTTAAGCTATCAGAGTATTTCTACCTTACTGGTTTCTACCAGCCAATTTCTATCACCTGTGAGGAAGAAATCAAGAAACAATGAATGTATACTAAAAACAACACTGCTGGAAATCATAATTCTTTCATTTCTCAGGTGATCTTCTTTTGTGAACACACAGAATTCACTGCCATACCTGTATACTAAAATTTGATCATAAAAGTCATATGACTAAGATGCGTAAGTACACATTGTGTTTAAACAACTACTGTCAGATTCAGCTAGTGGTGTTTTTGTCTCCTGTTCCCTATATTGGTTTTATTAACTTAGGATGTTCCCACCAGCAGCCACAGACATTTTGCTGAAAATACTAAAAAAAATAGAAATAAGCCATAAAAATAGTTACCATACAGTAGAGGATATGCAGAATGGATTCAAACATCTTAAAGCATTTCTGCACTTCACGTTTTGAACAGGAATCTAAAACAAGCATATGCCATCCTAGCCTGTATACGTACATATTAAGGTACTGCAAATCCTCTCCTCAGTGAAATGCTATGGCTGCCACTGGAAAATGTCCAATCCCAGTGCTTTTTCAAACTTCATTACACATCAATGTCTTACCAGAATCTCACAACAGTGCTCAGACGTGCACGCTGATCACGAATCCTGTTTTGGCCAGATGCTAGGATGATGCCATGCTCTGCGTGTCTCATTGAAATGAGAGGGCTGGATGTTCTTGTAGGGTTAAAACTAACAGGCCTGCGTTGGCATCTCTGCAGAGTGGCAGTCCTTACCGTGTCTTTCAGCCACAATCTCCTTGACTTGAACATAGGGGCTGCTGACCTCCAGAGTCATGTAAAACCATGCTATTTATCTTCTCTGCAGATCAGCATACGTCCAATGGTAGAAGGTGGGGTTTTTTCACTGCTCAATCTGTCAACTACATCTCCAAAAATAGTGCAAAGCTCCATTTATCTGGCAATTACTTGGCTAGGGGAAGGTCATGTGGGAAAACATCCTTTGAGAGCTACAGAGGGTTTAAAGTAGGGAAATACTAAAGAACGAGCATGTAAGTAACAGAAACTTAACACGCTGCTTTAATCCAAAGCTCTAGTTATCTCAGAGATGTGTTTCTATCTTATTTCTAGCAGATAATTTCCAACTTATCTTAATTGTCTTCTTGGTACACTCATATTGGCAGCAGTGTCCTTAATGCACAGTTAACCACAGATGGCAGGGCTCCAGCCTCAAATGTAAGATTTTGGGATATAACATATAAATAAACCTTCCAGTATCCTAAAACAGAACTGTGAAAACTTTTTTTTTATATTGAGTTCTACTTTATGTATTTAGCTTGAAAGACAATGCCACTCCAAAAAAGGATGCAGGAAAGGACAACACAACCACACATTGAAGCAAAAAGTCTTTCCATACACAATTTATCTCTGTATTTATTCCCAGTGACACCAAACTTAACTTTCTCAGCATCTATCAGTCAGAAGATTATGATTCATATATTTAAAAATCAAGTTTTAAAATAAAAATTCAGTTTTTCTTTGTAAGAACATTTATCAAAAGAATGGCTCAATGTCTCCAAAACCAATTAAAAAAAAAAAAAAATCAGAGTACACTATCTAAATACACAAAACCTAGATGAGAGGAGTTATTTGACTGCAGAGCACAAAGCCCTAGCAAAATGTTTTCTTCTGGGCATACCAAACCCTTTCCTTTAAACAAAACCCCAAACCATTGTGTTTTTACATGAAATTGTATTAAGCTCCTGTATAGGGCTCCCTCTACAAATCTGAAGACAGCAAGATTTCCATCTGCTTTTATCGTTACGTTGCTTAAGAGCTTGCACTTCATTATTCTCTAGGAAACAACAACACAAATTAGGACAAATGGGCTTATGTGAAGGCCTTCATACGTATGATTCACAGTAAGGAAAACAGCCGACTAGCTCACTGCTTATGTGGCATATTAGTTACTAGCAAAGAAAGGAGAACAATGGACAATGAAATCAGTTTGCAATCCATTACAGAAGACATTTGACATCAACTGTATTTATGAAGCTTTATCACATCAATTTCAAAAATGTATCTGAACAAACAATTTCTAATGAAACTATGCATCAAGCAACAAAACCAAACAGTATGAGAGTATTTAGAAGTGAAAGTCTGTTATATACAATACGATTTCACCAGAGCACTTGAAAGGTTCTCAGCCTCCCTTCTACTCTTTGTCTCATCGGTGCCACCCTGGGTGGCGAGCAGAGATTTACTTCCTAGGAGATTTCCTTGCTATTAAGAGGAAGGAATTTCAGATTTCTTCATGTAAAATGAAAATTTGTGCTGAAGGTAAGAATTCAGCACAAATTGGGAATTTGGTCAGAAGACATTACTCTCTGAGTTGGAAAACTCAAGGTATGCACTTACACTATGAATACAGTACAGATTTTAAAACTTTAAAATAGATTTCTCTTAAAATATAAGCAACAATCAGTTTAGTCTTATTGTTAGGGAGCCCTTCTAACATTTTCATTCAGTAAAGAGTTCCTTAAATATGGTCTGCTCTGCGGACACACTCATGATCTCATGACAGTCTCACTTGCGTTTGTGGTTAATTCTGGTGGCTTGAAAATGCACCAGTTATGCTGCTCTTAATTTATTCTTCCTGTTTGGTTGGATCATAGGTCAGCATCACTGGTGTCCTGCCAGACAGCAGAAAAGCAGCAATATCTGGCAACTGAAGAGATGAAAAATAATTGATAGAAGAGTACCAGCTCTAACTAAAATAACTGAAGATCTGGCTCCTATTCAGCTGTCAAATGAAGTCTTATCTTAATTACAGGGTTTGGGCTTTTCTCTGAGCAGAGCAGGATATTTCCCCCCCCCCCTTCCTTTTTCTGTATAGCTACTGAATCCCAACTGTAACAGGATTACCTTTTCATATCTTAATACACCAGGCAACAGAGTCATAGAGAAGCTGCCGCTTGAGAAAAAGGGATACAGAACGGAAGATTTCCAGAGGCAAAAAAAATAATGAACTCCAATTCTGCAAGTAATTCAGAGAACACTCCCATGAACTGAAAACACTGGTGCTCTCTTCTCTGTATGCATCATCTCAGTTTATGTAAGTGCTAGATTTGTTAATTAAAATCAGCCCTTAACAAAATTTAGGAAGTAAGATCATAGACTGTCGTGTTGCATGAATCAAATAGGACACTGTACTGATCCAGATATTTAATTCCAATTTCCCCCATCTCAGTCTGTTACACCAGTTTTCTATCACTGCTATCTTGCCAGTAGCTACAGACACACTCAGGATTCCCACCAACGTGCATAGCACAATCGGAGCAGATGGAAGGGAGGAATTTTCAAAACGGCAGTACATTCACATGAGGATTTCAAACACAGACCTTCTGTGCTTACTTCTGCATGTTCTCCTGCAGCTTAAACTGGAAGGAATTTATAGGAGAACCATGTATGTCATTCACTCAGCTTTATTTTCTCTGTGAAAAATCCTACTTCCTGTTATCAGAACTAACAGAGCAGTGTGATTGCAAAGATAATCCTAGTGTTTCTATTTAGTTAATCCCAGAATGGTATGGATTGGAAGGGACGCGAGGTTGGCCATCCTCTTCTTAATGCACCCCAGGATACCATTAATCTGAAGATACAATTTTGCAGATCCTTCAGGATGGAATATCTCCAACAGCAGTAACTCTAAACCATTTTCAACAGGCCAAAAAACATTGCTACGTGCAAATTATTTCAGTCTAACCTGTGTTAATGTCATTAAAACCCCCTATATAACTAAACTCTCCTAGGCTTGCTAAAGCAGTTTCATTGGGGATGGGGTGGGAGAAAGTGGGCAGGAAGGACTGAAATTAGCAAATAAGACTTCTCAATACAGGAGGATTAAAGAAAGTTCCAGACACAAACAGTCAGTCAAAATTATGAATGAAAGCAGTAATAAAATACACATTTTATCATTTTATTCCATAAATCATGGACACTCACTGGAACTGCAAATCCCCAAAAGCGCTGCCATGAGAAGTAACATGTAACATGCCAAACCAACTTTGCATAAATTAAGGACAAAACAACTTTTACTTCCTGCTTAAAAATGGAAAAAGTATAAGAAAAATTGGTCCTATAAGACCAAATAGAACCACTGTAATTGTATTATTAGATCCGCAGCATAATAAAAACAATAGAGATTTCTAGACAAACTGCAAGTTCGTCTTTAGTAGGATAACCCTGATTTAACGATTTCAAGTGACACAGAACTTTGGTAAATTGTTCTTACAGTCGCTGTTAAATATTTAGGCCCTATTTCCCACTTGAATTTGTCCAGCCATCAAATCTGTTATTGCTCCAATCTGCTAGATTAAAGCATCCCAAAGGGATTTATTTGATTTGAGAAAATTATGAATAACTGGAAGATGATGATCAGAGTATCTCAGCTCAGCTTTCTTTTTGAGCAAAACACATGGTATGGAACTGTAGAAAATACTTATCCTCTCTTTGAAATGCCAATTAATTTGATCAGCACAAGACACAATTGTCAGTGATTTTGTATATGCTATACAGCACCACTAATACCAGCAGCAATGATTGTTCAACTGATAATGAATCAGCATTCAGCCTGAACACCTGTCCTACAGAAAATCTGAGTAGTAACTGCTCCACTAGGGCCCACATCGCACCATCTGGAAAATCTACATCTTTTCTTCGTGATCCACTTCTTTCTGTTAAACTTTGTGAAATGAATGCTTTGTGGTTCTGTATCTATGAAATGTATAATGTTCATGCTATTCATGGTTACAGCAACTAGATTTGTGATAAACGTCAAGTTCAGTCTGGAACAGTTCCTAAAAACTGAAGCACAAGACCATTAAAAAGGAAAAATAACAGTGAGCAGAAGAATAAGTAATAAATTGAGTTCCTTGTACGCTGCTGGCTTCCTCACATACAACTTCATCTGAACACCACTTCTCTCTGTCACCTCAGCCTTTCTGCATCTCAGATAAGCACACCTAAAACTTGACTTTTATAAAATCATAGTGATTTGATTAAAATACCTACAACTTCAGCAGAGGACTTCTCCCTCATCTTAAAGCTACTGACATACTATTATGCAGTGCTGATACTCCATTAAGCTCTGTAAAGTCATGTCATATCATGTAAAATGATTTCACCAAACTACACGGCACATCATCTGTAATGCACTGCACTGTCTTCTTGCAAAATGCTACGTTTTTAATATGTCCATAGGCACCAAGAAAGCAAATTATTTTACCTGAGGGACAATAGGCTCTGTGCTCCACTGCCAGAATTGTAAGCAGTCACGCACACTTATGAAATACATCTTTCCTGTTTCTCCCTTCTTGGGGGTAAAAAAATAAGTTAATAAAAAATGCCAGCTTCTACAGCCTGCAAAAATTTCTTTTTTGAACTTCAACTCATGTTAGCTTTTCAATTCTGGAAGTCAGGATTCCCTATCATGCAGGGTTAAGTGCTGTCCAAGTACATCACGTTGCATGGTAGTATGTAACCCAAAGTCAAGAAATGCAAAGCAAATTACATGTCATACAACTGACTTCAAAAACTGTAGTTTATTTCACATGGGAAGTCCAGCCAATGAATTTAACAGCCTGATTCATAAAATCACAGGCATGCTGTTAGTACCTGAAAATCCCGTAAGAATACAATCCCTCTAAGGAAATAGACTTCATTATAACGCATAATAAGCACTACGCAGTTACACTTATTTGCAGCCCCTCCTCCTCTTATCCCTCCATACATATGCCACAGCTCATGTTAAAGCATTGGAAGGGAGATCTGGTAAACAGGTTGTCCCATACCTTTGATAAGGGACAGGAATCCTCAGGGACCAGCCTACAGCTGCACGGAGCTGACCTCAGGGAATCTAGCCTCACTGGCAAGTCTTCTGTGTTTCAAGGCAGAACCTCCACTACCTCCACAAAGCGGGTTAGTATCCAATCCTTCAATCTTTATTTATACAAACCTCACGTTAAACATATAGAAATGGAGGGAAAGAACACACTAGGTGGTCTCTGTTCTTTTGCAAACCTGTAAGACTCCCTACCCAACAGCACCCAAACGTACTGTGGTTCCTCCCACTTCTGGTTATGCAACATTTTCCACAATCTAATGCAGGAGAAAAGGAACACTGAGCTTCAGAAGGTGATCAGTTTCAATCCTTATCTTAAAATCTTACTCTCTCACCTGCTTACAAGTCATTAAAAAAATATTAAGTGGTCTTCACCACGGTGATAATTTGCCATGTGGAAATATACTGTGCTAGGTCTTATGTTGTATTTCGACTCAAACCTGAAATGACTTTAAGACAACTGCATTACAGCCCATCCAGTGTACCTTTAGCCAAAGAACTAAGCCTTATTCCCAAACCCAAGACTCGAAGTAGAACTTGCAGTTTATTTGCTTAATACTAAAAATCAATAAAACAATCTGTCTTCAGGCTGAGATTTATTAAAACAGAAAATAAGAGACGTCCTATGGAATATCTTTTACAAGTTATCTCAAATAAAATCAAACATATACCCAGTCCAACTTAAACATACCCAGTAGGACTTGGATAGACTACGGTTAAACCATAGTAAAACAGAACTTAGAAGCATGAAAACTAAGAACTGAGGAAATATTGCTAAATACCCCTCTGCAGTAAAATGTGGCCAGAATTCATTCATAGTTTTGTACCTATTCTGACCTCCACAAAGGAAATTCTGGTACACATGAGGTCAATAAAGGTCTTCACCCAGTAAACTTAATTTTACAGATCAGAAGTGGCAAGAGGAAAGAGTGGCTTGCTAGGAAAAAAAAGCACATATTCTTTTAGTTGAATAAGAAATTATTTGGAACATTATGTTCAAAAAAATGTTATTTTTACCCTTAACTTCAGTTGAAATGCATTGTGTGTCCTCCCTTCATACTTGGAAGGCACCCCAAATGCTTTGAACTTCATTAGTCTAATGAGGAAGTCCATACAGCTCAGGCAACTGCTGCATACTTAGCAGCTCTTAAAATGGAGAAGCATTTATAAAACTAAAGGGATGGTTATCCAGATACAAATATAAATTCCCGTACTAGCTCTGCTGCTGACATGACTCACTGGACTCTGAGCACAAGATTTAAATGTAACATGGAAAGGTATTACAGAAGTCTTTGTTTTGATTCAGTGCAGCAATGAACATGATATATCTACAGCAAAAACAAAGCTACAGCTTTTATCAAAGTTTTGCAATCTTGGCATCAGATGCGTGCAATTTCTGCACTATTTGAATGCTTTAAGGATTTCAACAAGATCTAGCAGTCCGAATAAAGGAGTACACTTTTTAAATGATCTATCAATATTTTAATAAAAAATAAGCTATATCTACTGCATTATATTTCTAACCTTATACGGGATTTGATCTTCTATGAATACCATAGGCTTAGACAAAGTCCCATGACTGAAAAATGAGCAAAAGCTTGAGTTTTCTATTGATACTGAAACACACTGTGGATAATATCCGTGTCTGGGAAGCATTGCTCATGACCTGTAAACCAGTTACTCCCTTAAACTCTGCATTTCATTTTTTAATCTTTTGCAGTCTGCATATCCTCCAACATGTACATTTTTGTTGCTGGGTTTTCCTGTGCTCCTGATTACATTGTAGCTGAATTTCTTAAGAGAAAAAGAATTTGGAAGAAAGCGACCTGTCAGAGACAAGGGCAGCAATTAAGCTGGAAATGCCTGCTTTTTCTTCAGCATAAAATGAAGCATAATTATGCAAGTGATGTTTCTACCATACCACTTCATTATCTGTGTGCCAACATAGAGGGTTTCTATTCCTGTTGGACAGAGGTACCCTAGTCAATCCAGGCTGTGCCAGCATGGAAGATCTGAAGTTGCCCAGTAATTGCAAATGCAAATATAAAGCACTGAAAATCATAAATGAAAAGGAGTATTTATAGATACGCATGTTTCCTGAATACCCAAGATTATCTGCAAAGAAAGACTAGCAGAACTACCCCAAAACTCATTTACAGGATGCAATTTCTTTCTGGTAACTTTCAAGTACGTTGTTTTCTGCTTCTGATGGTGCATGTAAAATTAAACTCTGAAGTTTGCAGACTATGACAAAGGAATGCTAAAATAAGGTACTGGAATCAAGTGTATTAAAGGACAAGGAAGGGAATGAGATAAAAAGTCAGTCCAGTTGGCCCACTGATGTCAACAGTCCTTCGGTTAAGTTCAGAGTGCCTACGCAGCGTAACGTGGGATACAGCACTAAAATGACACTCGAGCATCAGTAAGTAACAAGACGCACAGTAGCCACCTCCGCTCCACTCCACAGGCTATTATATCCCGGAGCACTTCAAGTCATGTGGTTAGTTAGCAATGACAACATACATATATAAATATATATTTTACTCTGATGCCATATAAATGTGTATACATGTGTGTGAATACATATATATGAATTGATACCCCAAAACAATCTTGATAAAATATGGCTGATGTTGCTGTTTTATTGTAGACAGGTGAGCACAAAGCAGTAAAGGCCTACCTGGGATTAAACACGGCACTGAAGAGGAACAGAACCTTCCCTTTCCGAGACATATGTGAATTTGGTTAGAAAGGAGTAGATTGCCAGTAGCTCCCCACAGTGCTCCAAGAAAACAGAAATCAAGTGATAATTTCAATAACTGTAATATGTATATCTCTGGAGGCTTCAAGCAGATATACAATTTGTCATTACATTTTAAACACCCAGATAGAATTAGATCATGAGACTGGATCAGACATTTAAAAAAACCCCACTCCTGCTCTCTCCCAGATAAAGTATGTTAGACAACACATAAAACTTACTGAAAAGTGAGCTTTTCACTAAAAAATTAAAAATCATTCTGAAATATTTTCAAAGTAGCTTCAACTTCTCTCCTCGATCTTGAATGATTACTCGTAATACTACAATATTAAGTTTCTAAGACATAATTATGGTCTGCATGAATGAATGAGTGAACTCTAACTTGCTTATGTTTTCCTATATATTCAAGTTGTTTTCTTATTTTTATGTGTGAGCACTGGTACATGCTTTCTTAGAATGTAGAAAAAATACTAAGAATACTAACCCATGCTGTCAAACTGCAAACTGTAGGAATTTTTAACAACAACCGCAGGACTTTTTTTTAAGTTTGTCTTGGCTTTTTGCTGCCTTCTCCCAAACTTATCTCATCAATTTGCATGTTAAACATGTAATTAAAGTCGCAGCATTCCACAGATGCCACCATGTAAAACAACTAGAGGAAATAGAAGGGGAGGAGAAAACAAGGAAATCTAATTTTACATACACAAATAAATAGACAGCAAACATGACCATGAAAGTAGATAAGCAGATAGCAAAAGCGCAGGGAATGAAAAGTAAAGAACACCATCTGGGTATCCTGGATGGCATGAATGCCCCTTTGTCCAGCTGGCCAGGGGCTGGGATGTGGTAGTGCTCACACTGTTAATGTATTTGAGAAGCTGAGCCAGCTCTGTGCTGCCCAGTAATCTGCGTGTCTGGCTGCAGCAGGAAGGAGGGCACTGGCGTTTTATGTGGTAAAAATGCAGTTTCTGTGAATCAAGATCACGTTCCTATTCACTTCAGTCGGCATCAGATTAAGCCCTGAAGTTAACTGGCTGAACATCCTCCATCATTTTGAATTAACTCATCTTTGCATTGGTCACTTCTTTTAAGGACTAATTTCATAAAGGCGAAGACTGAAGGAAAACACAAGAATAATTTTCCATATTTGCGACTGCAAAGAATAAGTCAATAACATGTTCTCTGTATCCATTAAGTACAGAGTAGACATAAGGGGATTAAAGTACAGCAAGGGTAATTTATATTGGATTTTGCTGCATTTGCTAACAATTAGGGCAGTGAATATTGATACAAATCACCTAGGGACACTATGCAATACTCATCATTGCAAGTTTCCAAGAGCAGGTTAGAATACTTTTGAGAGAATGCTTTAGATACAGTTGATTTGGATTCACAAAAAGATGTTGGAATAGTTGGAATAAAACAAGCTCTCGGAATACCTCTTCACTCAAATTCTCATGACTGTGACCCCCTGGAGAGATAACTAAATTTTCTGTAGCATAACACAACACACAAAAATATAGACACATAAGGATACAAGTTGCAGCATTTTTGCTGTAAGTTATAATGTAGCTTGCTGTCTTCATCCTTCAGTAATATTTTTCTCTTCTTCTCCTTAATTATATCTCAGAATAATTACCACGTCATGGCTTGCAGTCTTTCCTCAGTTGTAATCACTGCTAATTTGTCTGAGAAAAAGACAGCAAGTTCAAATTTTGCAAGAATCCAAGAACTATGATGACCGCCTCCAGAGAAAAGCGCAGCATAGGATGTCGAGGTGTTTTATCTGAAGTGATTCTTAAACTTTAAAATTTGTCTCAGTTAAACTGTTAGCATCCTAAACACAATAATATAGTCCCAGATAGACTATGACCCCACCTGAGCATTTTGCCAAGTCAAGAACTGTGCAAAGATGGTGCTGTTGCTATATACAACGGCAAGGGCTAAAGTAGGTGATCCTGTGTTCTAAGAACACTACTCTGCATTTATTTTTATGTATTGTCTACGTACTCACCCATTATGCCCTACTATTTGCCAAAGCCACATCCCAGAGAAAGAAACAGAGCAGTAGCCCTTTGTACTCAACCTGTGCTGACCAAGGTCAAGCTAGTTCATGAACAGAAAGAGGAAATATTTCTTTCCTGTTCTAGTACGTGACAGTTCACAGTAGACAGTTGTTAGTCAAGAAGGAAGAGCTTCCTTTCTCACACTGAAATATATATCATAGGAATTGTACCGTTCTGTCCATCACATTTTCTTGTGTTCAGCTATAGACCCGTAAAAAGTGTACGTGACCTGAATATGCCAAAAGATTACTTTTGAGAAATGTGTGACTTCATTAAATATTCTTGAAATATAACGTGTGGGTATAATTGAACCCACAGCTTTTTCCCAAGAGAATTCGAGAAAAATTGCGAAACAATATGCCAATTAATATGAGCAGGAACAATAATTCTAATGATAATAGCATACAATTGTCAACATTAAGAAGTTATTTTGTGCCAAATGCTATTGAAATGCTTTTCAAAAAGTCAGTTTAACATAGATGTTAATATGCAAGACACATTGGCACCCTTTACAAACTTACAGTTTGAGGCTGTCAGAGTGCGAAAGGTCAAACAGGTTAGCGCAAATTCCAGCTGTCAAGACATATCTGACAAATAATAAAGAGCAAAACTCTGCAGCCCATTTTAATTTGACATTAATGAGGGCTTTTGCCTTAGAAAGGACCAAGAAAAGTATGCACTATTTGTGCTGGGGGGTGCGATGGTAAGACATTTAAGGCTAGATTCCAAAAAGTAGGAGGTATTTAGGTACTGGTATTGGTATTTACAGTGGGGTAGTTAAGAGCCTTACAAATGCATGAACCATGAGACACCTTAAAACAAAAAGAAGTGGTTCTTGGAAAGCACAATACTGAGTGGAAAGCTCCTAAACTAGACAAAAAAACTGAGACGAGGGGAAGAACTTTAGGTTTCAAAAAGACATACTGCTATTCCTCAGCTTTTTAATGTTGAGAACATCAAATTCAAATGCACAAGTTTCATGATGCCTTTGAATTTACTTTAAAGAAAAAGCTAGCAATGATAATTCTACAGAAAACCATGGAGAACCCTTGCCACCTGAAGAATAATCTTACTTCGGTATTACAAGGAATAAAGAAATAGATGCTGCTTGGTTAGACTAAGGTGAAACTGCCAATGCCCCTTCGCTTCCATAAGTTTGTTTTGTTCCTTTTCATGTAATCTTAGGTCAAAAATCTGACAAATGTGGGTCCAGGAGTAGCTTGGTTTCCCTATTTGTTGGTCCTTTCTTTCCTCAAAGTCATGACGTTGTTGACATTGTTTACATTGTTATACGATGTAGAGGTAGTAAGTGGAAGTAATACTATTCTATGCACTGGATAAATCCTCTATTGAGAACTATTTAACAGGTTTCCTTTTGATCTATTTTTCATGAATTCTCCTTTGCTAATAATACTGCAGAACACAGTCCTTTTCAAGAGTTTTGTTTCAGTACAATTCCACTGAAGTCACTGAAAGAAAACTGAAGTTAGCAGTTCTCCAAGAACAAAGTCATAGTCTTTTAGTCCCATGTTAGGACTCCTGTGAGTTTCAGTGGGTGTTTAATCAGGCCTTGTAATACTAAAAGGTCCACAGGCACAGGTATTTATGACAGTTTTGTTGTCCTTGTCACACTAGAATTTCTATTAGTTGTCTGGTAGTAACTGACGATGCTATTTTACCATAAGGAGTTTATTATCTGTACATGTTTGTAAACCCTGGCAGCTAGAATCAGGTTATGTCCTTTGGATTTAAGCTTTCATTAAGAAAAAAATTCCCATCCCTACACTTGAAATACAGAGAAAAGCTTGGAAGAGACAAATCAATCCAGCACCCAAAATCAAGGATAAAGTTCTACCGACGTAATATCTTTAATTTTTTTTATTTTTTTTTTTAAATCAGATACCTTCTGAATGCTTCAATTTGACATTGCCCCCCAAAAAATATTGGGGAAAAAAAATATGAAAGAGTCTGCATAGCCTTAGCATCAGCAGCATAATCCTACGTAGAGACTACAGTCATTCTCTTGTAGTACTACAACATAGTGGCTTATTTTTAGCATCTGCGTACTTTCCTTAACATAAATCATTGAACTTCTCAGTGAGGGCTTTTCTCTCTCTGTAAAATGTATTGAGAGGCCAATGTGTGCTCAGGGACAGGTGTCCAGCACAGGGACCTAGGAGATGGCTCTTTTGGTTGAATCCAGCTGCCAGAAATACCTTTACCTGAGATCAATAGCAATTCAGGTGTCCAGCTAGTTAATACCTAATGTGTATCTGTCAAACACTGCACCTCTGTAATTGAATGGAGATCTTGTCATGTATATAGGATGAGATTTCTATGAGAGTAAGTCTATGACAATGGAAGTGAAGCTCATTTTAATTCCAACTTTGAAAACTAAAGCTGGGCTGTGCATACCTCTTTGGGACTGTTCCATAGCTTTAAAACAAACAAACAAACAAACAACCCCCAAACCAACAAACAAACAAAAAAAACCCCCAAAAAACCCCCAAAACCACACCAGAAATCCAAATGATCTGGTTTGAACTTGTACAAAGCAAAATAATGCTTTAGAAAATGTCCTTTGATTTTGCCATCACCAGTGGTTGCAACTGGAGAGAGGTCAGTAGAGCCCCAAGCCTTATTTATTTTCCACAGAAATTAATCAGAAATTTTTTTGCCCAGTCCATAACTTTCTCTTTGGGGCCTAAACACTTCTAGTTTAAAAAGCATCTCTTCCTTTGCTAACGAATGTTTATCCTGCACTTATAATTTTTAGGATCTATTGACTCATTACCAGTGCCACTGGGCCTAATTGATACCCTAATGAATGCTGGATGCAAAATAATGTAGTTACAATGGTACCAATTTTACCTTCAGTAAATGAGTTGTCCCTATAGCTCTCAACTACATAATATCCCATAACCAACAATCCCCATACACCTTCCCTACTGGGCAAGATTATTATTCCTACTTCAAAACAGTCACCTAGACGCAGAGAAGGCATGTTCTAAGTGTGTGCAGTTGGGTCTTTCTCTTTTTCATCCATTTCATCCATTCATTATGTTAGCTCTGAAAAGAGTTAAGCAGGTAACCAGTCTCATCATCTCATACCTATTGTCCCACTGCACTAAAATATCTGCTCTTTATTTTGCTTATAAATAGCAAGAGCTTTATACAGTCAAGATTTTGGTTTTTTAGCTTAAAAAGTGTTGCTAGATTGTTACTTTAAGACAGCGCAGTCAGCTCAAGATGTCACTGGCACCGCACCATTCAGAGGTATTCAAACCTCCCATGAGCTACATTGGCACACGTACAGTATGCAGTGTTTTTGTTCGATAAGTTCTTCTTAGCTCAACAACATAAAAACTAGGTGCTTTAGAGTATTATAATTTACAAAAAAGGTTCTAAGCAACTAATCCAAATAACTTCAGGATTATAAAATTTATCTCTCCCAATGTTGAAGTGGTAAAATGAGCAATAGCTCATAAAGTAATAGAAGTGTTGGAACCCATTCATCCTCCAATGACCTTCTACTGGCACTCAGCGTCACTTGGCGATGAAATGCAGAAGTGTACCAACAGTGCTTACTGATGAAATACATAATGAATACAACCTGCTTGTTGGAGTATTTTGCACTTTGTACACAAGTTCTGCTTTTCTGACACCTCATGAATTTTTGTGTTGCTTGTCTGCTACCAGCACAAACTATTTTTTAATAATTTGAGCAGCTTTTTATATTGCCTTAAAACTCACTTTATAGATCACTTAAAGCTTAAAAAATGATCATGATCCTGATAAAAATTCCACAGCCATTAAGCTGTTAATATCCAAAAAACTAATTTAGAACTACAGGACTCATTTTGACCTGCTACCAATGAAAGCTATTATAATAGATAACAAATTATGCCATGCAAAACTTCATCTATTTTGTAGCCTACTATACCTGAAATGGTCTTATATTAAAAAAATTAACTCATTCAAAATAAAATTTGAGTGGTCCATCCTCAGTTACCACCTAGCATAATTAGATTTCTTTTTCTTTTCAAGTTCAATTACATTTTCAAAATAATGTTTGCTTTCTTTCACTGATATAATGAAATAGGAATAAAGATCACCTAACATTCTAGCCAGAGGGCTCTTTTAATGCTTATAAGATGAAGAGCACACAGATGACAAAAAAAAAAACCGAAAAGATTTTTTTACTGACATGAAATATGCCAAATACATGACTAAGAATGTGTTTTTAAAAAAATAGCAAAGACAGATTGGTAAAATAAATTGGGTTTGAGGCTATGTGAGTGTGTGTGTTCCACTAGGAACATCCTTATTATTTTCAGGAATAGAAAACAGTATCACTAGCTTTGAAAATGCAGAAAACAAAAGCTATTAAACAGGAAGATATTCATAATTTGTAAAGGCTTTAATCAGTAGCCATTAATTCAATAGGGTCTAGCAGGCTCTGTTTCTAGATACTGAGCCAAATCTAGTGCACAATACAGTTCACTGTATCCACAAGAATCACAGAAGGGATTAATTTCACTTCTCAGTTTTACTGGTTTTACTACAATCAGCTAACACGCTTGCAGTGAATCGGTTTACTAATTTGAAACGATACATCACTGAGTTTGTAACGTTACCACACAGAACTCTACTGTCTTTGAGTTATGTAAAGGTAAGAGATATGCCAAACTGTTTACTGGTTACTTAGGTGGACCATGAAGAGCAAAAGACAATAGTCCCGCTCACAATATCACCTATTTTCTATCTTTATTTGGATAGACGATAGCTTTGTGAGCTAAATACAAATTTGAACACTTGAAGTTTTCAGTATTGTGATCATTTTATCTTCATGTCAGTTTAAAATTTAGTTGTTGGTCATCTTCTGCCATATAATCAATTAAGGGAACTAAAATTTAAAGCTAGATATTGCTTTTTAGCATGAAGCATGTCTATCAATTCTGACAGAGTCAAATGGAAATGGACAGTATGATCAAGAGGGCAAATGTATTTAAAAAGGCAGTAATGTAACTCCAAGAATCTGAATAATTATCTGTAAAGTTAAATACATTTGTATAAAATATTTTTCTTTTAATGATACCTCTGAGAAATTAATAGTTTTATAACTCCAGTGATTCTCAGAAACAGCGAAGACTATGATCTTGCCCTTTTATGAACTATATTAACCAACATCATTTCTAACCAAAAAAAAAAAAAAATCCAGGAGACAACCGAAATATTTCAGCTCTTTCTAAAATCTGTTTACAGAAAAATCCATTCCACAAATGAGTATGTATCTGAGAAGAAAATCAGACAGTGTTGTACCAAGTAAGCACCACTCTACAGTTTCTGAAAATCACATTTGAGTGACACGGGCAGAGAGATCCTCTCTCCATCAGTACCTGCCCCATCTTATAGTCCACGACTGAAGCTGACCTGCATCGTGTGGGCTTATTTACTTCTGATCCTTCTTCCCTACACTTCATCTGTACACGCAGATTCCACCCAACTTCACTGATTCCCAGCAGTTTATGATGCTTTTTCTCATATTTTAATCTCTTCTTCTTAGCCGTTGATCAACAAGAAGGACCTCTTGGTATAATCACACATACCATGGGCCTAGCAATTAATTAGGTCTGTCAACACTTTTCAAGTAAGAACAGTTGATTTAACTACATTTTCCACTTCTCTGCTTTTATGACACTTTGCCTACATTCAAAGTGTTTTAAGAAAGTACTAAAAGGACAACAAAATGCCTTTTTGGATACTTAAGAAGTTGTTCTGAATCTGTAATTATAGTCCTGATATGTAATTTTCAGGGTTGTTAAGGAAACTGGATCGCAGGAAGTTGTTTTTATAGGATTAGTCCCCCCTACTCACTCATTCAGAAACACCCTCCACCATAGTCACTTCTGATCATCTCACCTATATCACTAAAAATCTCGAAAAAGAAAAAAGTGAGTAATTTCTGATGAAAAATTGAAGAGTTAAAAAAAAGACAATTGTAATCATACCTCTGAGATAAATATTTTTTGCCTCTAGAAATTTATTTCAAAAACAAGTCAAAAGACCCTTCACTGTTCCTAGCTTTTAATCTGCTTCGTCTGTGCTTGGGTTTTCTATATCTCTCTATGGAGAAGGGTTCAGCTTTTGAAAATTCTCCATATGCTCATGTGTTAATTCTGCTACGGTTATACTTACTCCTAATGGGTAGGTTTCCTTATGTGCACCTTTCCCCATCTGTTAAAAAGCAAACTTTTCAACAGAGCTGACATAAGACAATCCAATTATTACAAAGTATTAAACAGAGAGAGATATGCAGAAACATATAGTCCACAGAGCTGTTACTGCATTCTGGTTTATCTGCAAACTTGCCATCACACTGGTGTTCACTTTCTGAATAACCTCTTTGTAAGCCAACAGTCCATATCGTAAGCATGGCTTGCAGTACATAAACCATACTTAATCTTCAAAACCTTGTAATAATTTGTAGAACTAAGCTTATGCATTTACTCATGTCCTAAGTTCAGGAGGTATAAAGCAATGTGAACTAAATCTGGAACAACTTTCGAAAAAGCAAAGACATCCTCACATAGCTTACACAGGAGGAGAAGATCCAACTGAAGAGGTCCTTTTTCTTCCAGACAACTACATTCTCGGAGTCTAACACACCTCTTTATAAAACAGAGGTTTTCCTGAAGCCTTATATTCTATTTAGCGCGTTACAACAATGTAGATCCTAACTCTGAAAAAGCAGCAAGTTTTGCAGATCTGTTGAGCATGTCAAGACTTATATCTGATTTTGTATCTGTGGTTAATTTGACAGACCTGCTAGAATAAAAGCCAAACTGACAAACCACTGCCTAGTGAAATTACTCATTATTGCTTAAGTTTTGACACATCTGGACCAAATATCCCAAGAACTCCACATTTCAAAGTTGTAAAAAAATGTTAAAATTAAAAGCTACTATGCAGGTTGAGTCAATCTGATGACTCAACAAGCTCAACATTCTACTGCTATCAAGGAACTGTCATTGGTTCCAGGGAACAGATTTCCTTTCTAATCAACAGTCCTGTTAATTTATTTGTAGGAAGAAAAGTCTTCAGTAACTTTAGACAAGGTACACACTGTAAAATCAAATGCAAAACACACACTGTGAAGTCTAACAGTGGCATATTACTAAAAGAATACAATAAAACTTCCATTTTACTTGTACGAGCTGAAGTTACATTTAAATACTAAGTCCAGTGGAAGAGGTGGAAAGGGCATGATATTAAAATGTAATGTTAATGTATTCTGCCTGATAACCCTGTTTATCATTGTCTACAGTTCTGCAGCATCATTAGAAGTAAACAGACAATCATCATTAACTGGTGATAAGACTCGAGTGCTTTAGCACAAATAAGAAGGCCTCAAACAGCATTTATATTAAAATTTCTCGAAGATTTCAAGATCGCACACACACAATTAGAAAAGGCAGAATAACTCCTAAATTCATCTATGAATTCTATTACTCTTCATAATGCACTACACCAATAAGCTGTTAGAATAATCATGCTGGTGCCAAAGCTCCCATTGTCTTTAGTAAGTTTTTTTATTTACAAAGCAAGTGTAGTCTCATGCAGACAGGAGGAAGATAAAAGCAGAATACCCAACAGAAGGTATTCTTACAGGCTGCCCAGGGAAGTGGTGGAATTGCCACCCCTGGAGGTATTTAAAAGATGGGTAGACGAGGTGCTGAGGGACATGGTTTAGTGGTGGTTTTGGCAGTGTTAGGTTGATGGTTGGACTCAATGATCTCAAAGGTCCCTTTCAACCTAGATGATTCCATGACTCTATGAAAGTATTACTTCTGATGCATCAAAGCTACTCCGGGTTCATAAAAGAAACCAGTACCGTAATGGCCAACACATGGTAATTTACATCATCATATAAAAGCTAACTGGTAGGAAAAGTTCAATAAACTTTAACTCTTAACAAAAACCTCATTCACTCAACTTGGCTTTTATTGTCAATGTTATTTTCCCAATTGCTATCTTAACAAGTCATTGTTCTTTCACTGTCTTCTCTGGGTTACTTAATACATTACAGCTTCACCGTGAGATCTCAAGAGAAATGAGGAAGTCCGTGCATTTCAGAGACAGTAAATAGGCATTTTCTAATAATTCAGTCTAACTGATGAAATTGTTATACCATTTGTATGCAATGTTTGAGATATTCACAAAGAACAACATCATTATTTGTTCATAAACTAGACTATTTGATCATTAGGCAATATCAAAGTGATTTTGGGGTACTTTTTGTGTCAAAAATTGAGTAGCAAACTTTATCATAAAATTTGGTTCATCAGTTTTGCAAAGAAAAAGTATTCGTGCCAGAAAGAGTTTGTTCATCCAATTTAAAATTCCAAGTATACCTACTTAGCTGTACGTTTGAGAAGAATTTTGGGGTACATGTACTGGTTTTACATGGCAAGGATTTGGTAGCAGGAAGGCTGCACGGGTGGCTTCTGTGAGAAGATGTCAGAAGCTTTCCTATGTTCAATAGAGCCAGTTCCAGCCAGCTCCAAGAGGGACCCCACCACTGGCCAAGGCCAAGGACAACAGCAATGGTGGTAGTGCCTCTGGGAGAACATACTTGAGAAGGATTAGAAACTGCTGCCCAACAGCAGCTAGGAGAAAAGAGAGAGTATGCAACAGCGACAACTCTGCAGACACCAAGGTCAGTGAAGAATGAGGGGGAGGAGGTGCTCCAGGTGCCAGATCAGCAGTTTCCCTGCAGAAGGAGAGAGGGGCCTGGTGGGCACCTGGCAGCCAGCCAAGGCCAACCCACCACAGTATGATTCAATCTTTCTTTCTTCCTTCCCTCCCTTAAATGGACTAATTTACAATTTAAAGGTGAAAATTAACATTCAAATATTCATTGCAACTGAAATAAGTTTTAATTTTGCAACTAAACACAAGATTCCCACTTAAGCAATGGAGATTTTGAGCAAGAAATGAATAGGAAAAAAAAAATCAGGTTATATATGGCTGGCTTTAACTTCCTACTGTTTGTAGAGACATTTGTGCTGCATTAAGTTATAACCCAGAGTCTAATTCTCATTTTGGGAATCACTCATTATCTTGGGTTCTCCAGAGCAGAACAAAATTTTATTCAACATCAGAATAAGGTCGTTGTCACACCAGACCCATTCTCAGATACCTGCCACACTTTTGGTATTGTCATACTCCTTTGTAGTGCAAGATAAAAGAACTACATTAGTAGCTGTCTCCCGAAAAGAAGCTTAACTCTTTTCAAAATTAAAAACCAATCAGCTAACACCTACCACAGAAATGATTTTAGAGGATAAAAAAATAATCAACCAACACATTCACACATAAAATAAAATTTGAGAACCTGATGATCAGGAATGTGGCATCAACCAGAAGGAAATTGCTGCTGACAAAATAGAGAACATACTTTTATTACTGTCATATACATATCAGTCATATAATTTTGTTGGGCTTTTTTCCCCCCCTTACTTCTTAGTTTCTTTCTCTGCTTCTGATTTAGAAAAAAACATTACAGCTAGAAATACACACCAAAAAAATCCATCTACAGACTGCTTTAAGCATTTTCTGTGATTCAAATGGAATTAAGAATACTTTAAAAGTCTATTTTGATTTCTTTATGATTATAATGCTCTACCAAGTTAGAAGCACAACTGATGCTTCTATCGGAATAATTATCCTATAATAGTTAAATGCCAGAAAATTTGTATTAGAGAAGGAATTCTAATATTAGGCAATATTTACTAGAGCAAAATCACTTAAAACAACAGTTGTGGCAAATTAGGTATAACTAATTATACATTCTGTCTCCCCTGATTTCAGATATATTGAAACACAACCAAACTCCTTCCAGGGATTTGAGTAGAATTCCTAACAGCCAGCAATGTAACATGGTCTTCCCCAAAGTTATCCAGCCATTCACAGTATCCCTACATCCTCCCGTATCTCGGGAAACCTGACAGTTCCTCTGGAAGAGAGGCTTTTGCATTGGTGTGGGTTTTGTTTTCCACTTACCAAATTTGATTTGGGATTTTTGCTTTTGGGTACTTTTACTTTGCCTTTCAGAACACTGTAAAAGATTTTTAAAATGTACAAGCTCCACTGCAAACATTCTGGGACTTAATCAACAACTTGTTTTCCCCACATGAAAGATAGAAGATATACAAAAATGCAGGCAATAAAGTACAGTTACAACTGAAGTTCATTTTTTTCCATCATTTTCATAAGTCACATTGACAGTGACACTTGGAAGCTTACACGCTTCCATTAAATGCTTACAATGCTTAAAATACTTACATTAAAGTGGATTTAACGTTCAAAGGTGGCAGTTCTGGCAACCGAAAGCAAAACAGCTAAGTTGTGAGTGGTAACACCATCAGGAGTCTTTTGTGAGTGGACTACAACTATGGAAAATACACTGAGACCATCTAGTCGATAATACTGGCAATTATATGGAGGCACAATACTAACTTTCTAGAACTAAAGTTGCAGCCACAGACATTTATTTCATACAAACGCAATTCATTGACAAACTGAACTGCACAGAAGTCCAAGAAACAACTTCAGAAAGGACAAAATAAATGGAGACATATGAAACCTGGTTTACTGTCCACATGATTTTAATGTTACCTGAAGGTTCAACATCCCCAAAACCACTCCTTGCAATAAAAAGCTATTGTGGTTTTAGGAACACTGAAATCACATATATTACTAACTGTGCACCAATCGGCAAGTTGTTTTACACTTAACGCAGTCAACAAGCACATGAACAGAAAAAGTGTCATAAAACAAACTGCACAGAAACTGCACAGTTGCCGACCTTAAATCACTTAAGCCTATCAGTCAAATCAGGTCTACTAATAGACGTAATTAGTAAATGTGTCCTGATTTCAGCTGAGATAATTTTCTTTCTAGTAGTGTTTGGAGTAAGAATGATGCTGATAATACATATTGCTTTAGTTGTTGCCAGGCGGTTTGACATTAGTCAGGGACCTTTTCAGCTTCACATAGAAGCTGAGAGGGAACATAGGTGGAACAAGCTGGCCAGCAGAATATTCCATACCACAGACTTCATGCTCAGTATATAAATGGGGATTGGCCAGGGGGCAGAGATCCACAATCACTGCTAACAGGGCTGGACAACTGATCATCAGGTGGTGACAGCAATTTTTGTTGTATTACCTTATTTTGTATATTCTTTTACCACTGTTATTATTGCTATTTTCCTTTTCCATTATTGTTCTATTAAACTGTCTTTATCTCAACCCACAAGGGTTTTTTTCCCTTTCTCCTCCTTTTCTCCCTACCCTTCCGGGGGAAAAGCGAGGGGGTGAGTGAGCGGCTGCATGGTCCTAGCTGCCAGCTGGGGTTAAACCACCACAGTAAACAATCCTTATTTTATGAAAAGCTGTATCAGAGAAGTCGCACTGACTTCAGCCAGCTGGTAGATGCAGGTGTTGACATATGTGGGCAGTGAATGCATTAAAAGGATTATGTTCAATATACTCTGCTGATGCAGTGATTGCAGTATTTGCGAGTGTAGAGGGCAGAGCCAAAATTATTTAAATACAGATTTTCTACACGTAGTTTAACCTTTCTGTATTATTGGCTAATGTGGGAAAATACAAGTTCAAACAATTGGCATGAAAGCATGAAATTACATAATAGTAGAGTAAAAAGTTTAAGTATCACATCTTTTTGAAAAGCAACTTGCTGCATAAGAGCTAATTATAGAATTTAAGTCATGCTTTCTCAGGCTCAAGAAATGTTAAGGCTCTAAGAAAGGGAGAATCTTAGAAACATGCAGTATCTTGAGAAGTACATGAAACTTAAAAAGGAGGGTCACGAACACACATTAAGAATAGGCTGTAATATCAAACCCTCTGTAAAACACCAATTAAAAAATACAAATAACTTCTGATAGCTAAGGGACCACCTGCTTCCAAAATGAAGGGCATTTAATTATTGGGGGGGAAAAATGAAAAAGTTACACAGAATGAAAATTGTGAGATTAACAGTATTTTCTCAGAGCTCTGAGGATAATTTGTGGAATGTAGCAGCTTTTATTTTTAATTCAGTGCACTTCAGATGATGTCTCGTGGCCTACAGTAGCAAAGAGGAGAAGTTTCCACACAGACACCTCTAATTCAATTACCAGAAAGCATCAATTGCTGACTCTCCCATTTTAGATGGGGCACACAAACTCAGGCACTCAGAATAGCTTGGCAGACTTGTAATTTCATGCCTCATGTTTACTTCTATATTAAGCTCATTAACACTATGAAGATATGACCAAACTAGTATCATATGTCACAGTTCTATTTCGAAGATTTCCTATAACAGCCATAAGGTACTGTTCCAGTGCAATCTCTTACGCATAACACTTATAATCCGTATGCCATTTTCAACACATCACACATACACTCTATGCATACTGTTTTATTTGGTTGCATTTGATTTGTAGCCTTTGTCCATATGAGTTGTATACATAAACGCAAACACGTAAGGAGAAGTGACAAATTCAGCCCTGGTGCAATCCAGACTCAAATGAGCAATCACCAGGGCAACAGCATCCGCTCGCATCCTTCACTGTAGCACTTTCACAGCATAATTTATCTGACTCATAGGTATTTATATCTGCTCATTACCCACGAAAGTCTACATCCTGCTTTTACTAAGGAAAACAATGGAGGGTAAGACAGTCACTGATGAAAAACAAGATTGCAAATTTTGATTTTTCTTTAAGAAAAATGAGGAAGTGAGATACATGAAATAAACTATTTTCAAGTCCCCAGAAACAGCATTTTGTATTTTACGTGACAGCTTACACCCTGACCATTTTATTGTGCTTTGATCTGTATGTATGAACTCTGAAGATGAGCAAAACTACGGATTTGTAAATTACCAGTAGGCATAGCTAATGATTTCTGAAAATTATTTTCATTGAATTCATCAATTTGCAGACTATTCAGTATGCAGTCAAGTAAAACTATTCTTTAAGCTACACTCTGTGAGCTGATGTTTGTCTTCTGCTCTTAATTACACTATATCATCATTTTTGACAGTTCTATGCACAGCTCAGACGCTAATCCATCCTGCATTCTCCTTAGACACTGTTACCCACCCTCTGCTTTCACTTTTTTTCACTGTATGTAAACATCTTTCTTGACAATGATTTCCACGGTGGTTATTTTATTGTTACTGTCATCTTTTTCAAAATCTTCTAATTTTTTGCAAAAGTATCTCAAAAAAATTGTACCAGCATAAGAGCAATAATTGATTTTTTGGAAGTATTTAACTTTGTAGTTACTTTCAGTATTCCTTAACATCACTCCTTCTGATTCAGGTCATCACACTGCTGCTCTCTGCTGTCTGTAAGAAGAATTCACATGAAATTATTACTGAACTGCTCTTCATTTTAGGTTCTGTAACAGGGATGTGTTCACTTTGAATTATTTAATTTCTAATTTTGCCGCCTTCTGAGATTCAATTCTAATTTCATCTGGCAAGAAAATGCATGCGATTGCAAATATCACAAGGTAACAAACATGAGAAGAGTCAGAACATTTTGCAAAGTACTTGCACTCACATTTGAATAGTGTGTGGACTATTATATCCACCCTTGTGTGGTTTCACTTTAAGCCCTTAATTCTTTATTCCTGTTTTACCACAACCTCAGAACAAATTCAACCAACAATACTTTTCAATATGTAATGAACGCAGAGTTAAGTCCAAATTTCTACACTAGGTCCTGCAAATAATCTGTACGTTGGCCGACTTCAAAAAAGTTCAGAGAAAATAATTGTCACTTAATAGTAGTTTGTATATTTTCCATCATAACAAGACAGACAATGAAATATTAGGAGACATTTCTCTTTGAGAAACAGTAGACTTGGTTATGTTATAGGAAAGCTTTTAAACCTAGGAAATGCATAGACAGCTCAAAGATTTAACAATAGAAAATGTAAAATGCTACCTTTCCCTGCATGATTTTTTAAAATGGATCATTTAAAGTCATTAGAATGAATACTCTCACAGGGAAATAATTCTCCTAGAGGGAGAAATCTTTCACAGTAAGACGTTATACTGACCTGAGTGCTCCTACTTATGTTTTAAGAAGATACGCTATACAAGAAACAGAAAACAATTCCTGTCAACTGCTGGCACAAGCCATGATGTATCTAATTACGTGTATGTATATATATTAGGTACAGGTCCAAAACATTTACACATACAGCAACATTTATGTGAGAACCTAGACTTAGCCTGTAACAAGAAAGATGATGCAAATGGAAATTTGAAATTTTACAGAAAGTGGGCCTAGGTGTTCCACATTCTTATGGATTTATTCCCCAGAGACTCAATTTATGCTGCCCCTTTTTCTCTCCTAATCCTCTATCATCTCTCCACTATGATACCACCTATGGTCTTCTGAATAACACACCTTCAGAATACTGAAAATCTGATGACCGTGCCTAAATGCATGCACAACACAAAACAGAAGCACAGCTACAATAACAGTTGTGAATCTATGGGTAAATCAGAGATGCTATTTTATAGTTTCGATGGAAACACAGCTAGCCTATTTAGATTTTGGCCTCCTGCTCCAAAATGTACTTAGGATGCTGCTTCTGTTCCAGTTCCTGATATGATAGAAGAAAAGGCCCTCTAGAAATTCCTGAAAAAATACCAATGAAAACAACTCAGAAATACAAAATTTCTGCAACAATAGCAGCTGAACTGTCCCCAAAATATGGATGGGATTAGTCAGTCTTCCATGTGCTCACGGCTACAAGCAATAAACAAAACTGTCTTAATTACGATTTAACATAAATTAGGATTAGCATACACAAGAAGGCTTAGTCAGTTATCAGCAGCATGTGTTTTACCTAAACTAGCATTTTATGTACCGTTAGTTCTATAGTCCATTTATCTCCTCACATAGGTTGACTCTTTCACAAAAGCATTTCATGATACGTAAGGCAGGATTTCTCAAACTCTGTATACAATCTAAATCTAAAAGAATGACTACACAAGCAGCCAGGTACTTCGTCCAGCACATGGGAGCAGACCAAAAAATCCCTGAAAACAAAAGTCACCTTTCCTTGAAGGAAAGTAAACCAAAGTACAAAATCTTAAAATTTAGTCCCTGTCATACAAAAGCCAACTAGATTTGGAAATTTATTTTGCTGCTCTATTTATTTATTTTTACTTCAAACAACTAAAAGAAAATACAGCTGCTTTGAAGAAAATACTCCCCAAGAAGTTATCAATACCTATGGCTGCTTCCCAAAAGCAGTTTATTCTCATTTTGTTTCTATGCAACATTTTTATGATACCCATACTAGTTTCACACAAGATATCCATAGTATATACGTATTCAAAATATTGTATTCATATTCAAAATATTAAGGAAATTTAAAAAGGCCTTTTCTACCATTGTTATCACTCCTAACCAACTAACCAAGGCAAATATCTGTGTATATTTCTGTAGGAACTGCTTGAAAATTTTCAACGCTTTTTTTTCTTTTTTTAAAGAAGCAAGTGTTAATTCACTGAACTTAAATTTTATTGTGGAAAACTATTTTGATACGTCTTAGAAGAGGAACTCTGGTCAACTGACAGAACAGAGTCCCACAATACCAAAGTCCCAACAGTGTAGGAGCACAAGGAAGAGTAAGGATTTCAACTTGTTCTGTCCCTAATTCTGACCAAAGACTCATCTTTGGGTCACTAAAAAAAGGGGTTCCCCTCACTAAGGTTAGCAATTTCTCCATTCTTACCAGATTCAGCCAAAACACCATGGGCTGCTTTGGCCGACTGCTTTGTCATCACCAGGATGTTAAAATTTCCATCAGTATCAGCAACTCCAGCTCTCACAATACAGAACTACAGAGGAGAATGGAAATTCTCTATGAAGAATTCAGACCATACATTGCATATTCTACATTGAGACTTGCACATAAGACCATGCACTTTAGGAACAAAAAACCTCCTTGTGTGAGGTTGTATTTAAAAGATAGTCTGCAGTTTTTATCTTCAGATATGTTTTGTACAAATAAATCATGCTCTGCAATTCCTTCAGACATTGACAATTATTCCAGGAAATTGCCAGGAAAGGATTTGATGCCAGCATATGATTTCTCAGAGTAATATGCTAACAAATCCATAAAATTATTTATCATGTGATAATTCTTGCACATTAGAAAACCAGGACAAATGTGTTGTAAAGTATCTGTGAAAAGAAATCAGAAATATGAAAAATAAATACCTAATTCTGGTATGGCTGCAAAATGTTTTCAATACTGTATCAAAAACCTACTATAAGGAATCAATAAACTTCAAATGTAGTTTTCAGATGTAAAAAAATGAAATAATAAAACAGAAGGTTTTTTTAAAAAGGAACATTCATTTTGATGGTATTTTAGGTTAGCTACCCACACTTCTTCCACTTCTATGTACAGAACCAGCCAAAAAACCACAACTCATAGTTACGATATTTGACTTTTTTCTTAGCTAAACTTAGAGGAACTCTGGAACAAAGACACACAACTACATTTTCTGAACCCCTTTCTGATGAAGCGGCCATTTCACGAGCTGTGCCTGGCTGCAGCAACAGCAGCCCCTACACTCTGCCCACCCGCCTTCAGCAGCCAGCCTGGAGATCCTGCTGGCACCCAGGACGGTGCGGAGGTGATGGCCTGGCAGCTTTGGACTTGCATCATCAATTTTATTCCAGAAAAAAATATGCTCCAGCTACTCCGTTTTTTGAAAACAGTGCTATGTAACTGTAAAAAGAAATTGTTTACCAGAATTCTTAGCATGCAAGAAAATACTCAGTCAGGGCTGAAAAGGTTTCTACCTTCTAGTTATTCTCTCCACGATCAATGTGCCCTACAGTTCCTGTTGTACTAATCCCTGATCCAATGTTAAGCACCTAATTTCCAAGAGACCACTTGTACACTTAGGGCGACACTTAGGCAGCTAACTAAACAAGGCTGTCGGCATGCTCTCTTAAGCAGCTGACCTAACAGGTTTATGCAAAGAGGATGACAGCAAAGCAGGAAGAATGAAGAAAGCAATATACAACCCGTGCAGTCTGGGAGGTGAGGATTCCAGTAGTTGTAATTGACGCACAACATGTATAGGAAGGGCCAGTTTCCTTTGTTATTTTAGACGAAGTATCACTGTAACTAAAGGAAACTACTGAATTGCTTCTGCCAGATGTAATGAATTAATTGTTTACTCTTCTCCCTTTGGATTCAGAATTAATTCTTGGCCTATATTGGCATTTCTCTCACTGCAAAATTTAATTTGCATCATTAGAGCCCTGAGCCTACTACATTTGCAACTGACACATACATGCACCAGAAAAAACTGTATAATTTTGGTAAACTTGTTCATATGATGATTTGAAGTATTTACAATTCTACTTAAACATCAATAAGCTGCTTTAGTTAAAGAAAATCTTATATTAATGCCAATAGACACAAAAATTTATTTCACTGATAAGAGATCTGACTTCTCACTTAGATTCTGATTAAGTTTAAGCACAATTAGTGTTAGAGGAATTAAGTGCCTTGCTGAACACAGACCTTCTTTCTTGGTCCATGCTGGCATTATGACTGATCTCACAGAGCACAGAAGCAACACCTACCACTCTCTGGATCTATTGCCTGTGACAATCCTAACAGTCAATTATCAACAAAATGCTTTACAAGTTGATGCTCTCAGATTTGACACTCAGCTTTGTCTTTACAAAAAAATGATCAAGGGCTTTTTCTTGGTGTCAATAGTAAAAATGTGAGCATTTCTATAAAAACATGATCATGCCCTTAAAGCAAATCACTGTGAGGAGAAAAGAGACCACAGTAGTATTCTGTTTGATATATTGCTTGATACTGACACACAGGTCTGGTGGTAATCACTGCTTAACAATACATCAAAATTTTTTCCTGTATCCCTTTATATACATTTCAGATGAATGATGCAAGACAAACTTCCTAAAGAATTAACAGGCTGACATGAAGGTAAGCCAACTACGCTAGAAGTTGGAGTGGTTTTATGCATGATTAGGTGATACAAGGCTATCCTACATTTAATAGAAGGCCACATTTTTATTTACACCTGAGAAGAACCAATTAAATTAATGTCTTGGAAACAACTACATGTAATAGTCCACTGTAAATCTTCAGACACTATTGTGTATACTTTAAAGACTTTTCTTCTCTTTTGTTCTTCCCCAATGTCACCACAACAATTTACACCTTCCCTCTCACAGTTCAGACATTGGCTGCAGCTTCAGGATAGACAAAGGTATGTTGCTGAATAGTAAAACCCGTAATTTGAAATTATAATAACTATCCATGCCCTTAAGAACATTTGTTCTGGAACACCAGCAGGGAGCTCCTCTTTTCCCCTTCCCCAAAACTGAAAGTCTTTTCCCTTCCAAATGTCTGTTGAAAGACTGCAACAAAAATAGGCAGAGCAGCATGTGCAAAATATCCACTGTAAATCCTCCTTAAACTCAAAAAAAGACTCCATGAAATAAGGACATATACCACTTCACACGATGAAAAAAAAAAAATTAGCCTTAGTCTGAGAACCACTATCATGACAAACTTATAAATTTTCAGTTCTGTTCACATTTACTTCAGAGACTCATGAATAAAATCTTAATTTCAGTTTAAAGGGATGCCATCAATTTGAAAGTGACTTTGGTTTGAGTATTTCACCTAATACCAATGAACACAACTACAAAATTATTATTACTGAAAGTATTTGTAGTTTTCTCCGATTTCCAATTCTTTATTCTGCTCGTAGGACTGCACTCTGCACTGGTCTCCTGGCTAATAAAGATTAACTTTTCTCTAAGACTTCTTGGGAAGTTTACCAGCAGTAGGTGCTGAAGGCTGGGAAAGAAAGATGAGATGTTACCTGCAGTGATGATTCTGGATTTTGTTCCTCATTTCCATACAATTATTTTCTTTTGAAATAAGGAACCAAGTTCTAGAATGCTCAAAACAACACTGACATAAAACACTGAACTGGTATGCTCCACGGATGACTCCAGTCAGTCAGCAGTTATTGCAGTTAAACTCAAAGAACAAATCGGGACTTATTGTACCGGGGGGGGAAAAAAAGAAAAAGGTTAGGGTTTTTGCACTCACTGCTCCCAAAAGTCTCAGGTGGTTTAAAAACTGCAAACTGCCCCTGCTTCCCCCCCCCGCCCCTGCCTCAAATTCACTGAAAATGTACTAGATACTGTAGTGATGCTGTACTGTAATACAGCAATTGGAAAACAGCATTACAAAATTAAGATACAGGAATTTTATTCCTACTTTGACTAGGTCCCTTTGTTAAACATTACTAAGCTCTTAGTAAATAAGAGGCTTCCTCTGGCCTTCACCTCCTGCTAAATTCTCTTAGCAATATGATAAATCCAGGGTCTGTGACAGTAAGAATCAAGCTACGTTTGAGTAAGCGATGATAATACAAGTGGTATCGCAGCTATCTTCAATGCCAGATATAGAAACTATTGTACTGACTGACAATCAACACCCACCTGTTCCCAAATGAGTTATCTTTATCAAACTTTGTCACCTTGTCAAGTTTGGTATTACTGGGAAAGTATTTTAAAGAAAACAATCAAGCTCTATCTGGAATCTCTAAAGGTGCTTAAGTGCTTTAACACTGGCAAAGTCAGGACTATGAAAGATCAGGGAAAAAATGAGGAAGGGAAATCTTAGAACATATAAACGAAGTGCAGAGGAGCACTTTGTATGTAATACCTGAAGGAGGAATGTATTTCAAACATGCGAATGCAAATTTTTTATAGCTGAATCTTAGAATCGGTGCACTTTATAAAAATTTTATATCTATCTCATTGCTTAAGAGTCTAAGGTCTACCTAGACTTACTTCTTAGGAATCATAAAATTTATCCAATTTTCTTATCTTCTAGTTCAGCACAGGTTTTGGTATCTTTAAAATTTGGATCTTTTAACAGATAAATGGCCACTACAAACCACTTCCATACACTTAAAAAATTAACGCGGTTACTAATCAATAGTACCATAACCTGGTCTTAAGTCAAAAATAATGGTCTAAAAAATGTAATAAATTGGCAAGAGAAGTTTTAAATAATACAGATTAAAGAATCAGCTACTTTTTAAGTGAAAGCTATTGGCTGAGGAAAAGAATTGTGTAAATGACATTATTTTTTCTGTAAAAAGAAAAATTATATTAGACATTAGGAACAAAACGTGTCTTCAATGCTATGTTTATATAGCTTCATACTTAAAAAATAATGTTAATTATTTTATTTGCATTACAGTAGTGCAAGGCAGTCCTAAATCAAGGATTATTTTACAAACCTGCAGAATAAGGAGCATCCTGTCCTGATGTTCTAACAATTTAACCTCTAGGTCCTGTAGGACTGATTGCACTAGATAAGTTATGCTAGCACACATTTGCAGCTCAGCCACTTTCCTCAGGGAAGCATCAAAATAACGTCACATGGGTAAAAATGCTGCTCCCTGATGGAGGCTTTGGGAGCTTTAATACTCAACTCTTTGGTAGTCAAATAATTGTCAGTCATTAAAAATAAAAGCTAAACATACGTAATTCCAAGGATCTGCGTGGCCAGAAACACTCGACCAATTCTCAGTCTACTGGGGTATTTATCCAACACCTAAGAATGCCACGCCTATAAATAATATATTAATAATATAGTATTGGTTAGAAAGGGTCAGGTTATTAAGTTTTACTTCTTTTTATTAAGCAGAGAGAAAACACAGAAAAGTAGCAAAGTGTCCAAAAGAACCCTACAGTACGATTTGCAAAGCAGAATTTATGTTTAGCTATTATCTCATCCATTACATATTATTTCCATCAAAAGATTATGTAAAAATACCAAACATAAAACACTGCTATTGACAAAGCCAACAGATAAAAAAATGCAGTCCATCCACTAACCATAATTAAAAACTGTTATTTCCATTTAGTAAGTGTGGACAACTAAATCCATTCTGGGGAAAAATATATTTTGTTTAATATTTTAAATGAGAGGTGACTTTTGCTGCTAAGAAATCAAATGCACTCTAGAACTATTACAAACCTTACTCTGAATAGTTTTGCCTCAGAGAATGAATTAAAAGATGGATTGTACAAACAGCTACCATTCAGCATAGCTCTTACTATCCTAAGTAATCCAAAAGGATTCTAAACAAATTACAGCTCTAATTAACACTTATTGGTAGTGGTAGGAAAACATTAACATGATGCATTTCCACTCCCATACTGTTTAGGAGCCACAGCCATTAAAAAGGACACTTTGCTAAGTAACAGACAAACAGAACAGAACAGAGCTTACAAACTCTTTGATATAATAACCCAAGTAGAAAGATTAAAAGATAGCTTAAAAAGAAAAGTTTTTCATTTATTTAACCTGTGAGCAAAACACAGCAGCAAAAAGGGGGTGAGGCTACGGAACAGATTTCCTTATTCTCGTCTACCTTTGCCACTTACAGGAAGTTTGCATCACCAGACACCCCATAAAAGAGGAGCCAATATGATAGGAAAACATCACGTCCCATGTGCCACAAAAAGTGTGGCTCCTCACTCTTGCCTGGCTGGTTAGACAGGATCCTGAGCAATCCGTACTCATGTCCAGGTTACTTTTATAGCTCAGGCAGTTCAGGCACGGTCTTATTTCAGGTTCTGAGTCTATGTCCAAAACACATCTGAGTGCACATTCAGAATAAAAAGGCAGGACAGCTCTCTTATCCAGAGGCCGTCCTAGCTGAATTTGTTACAGATGTGAGCTATTCTGTTAAAGAATAAAGTGCGTAAAAGAAACACCTAAGGTGTGTTCAAGGAGGGCGCATTTTGCAAATCCGGACTACTTGGGAATTCAGTTTTATTCCAGCCCTTTCAGGGGTTTGGAATAAGACAAGGTTTGCCATTGAAGGCAAACATCCACGACTCACAAAAAAACCATCTAGAGAAAGAGGACTTGTGAACAGTATTGCTGAACAACACAACAAAACAAACTAAGCATACTACATATGCAATTTCAATGGAAACCAGTAAACAGGATATAACTGTTAAAATGAGTAGGTTTACTTTTATTAGAGAGAATTCTCTATTTCCTCAGGTTTCGAGAGGATTTAATACTGTGTAGCTGGTATTGGTGAATGAAAATGGAGATTGTTGTAATTATTATTGTTTCAGATTAAAATTTAATTAGCACTTTCCTTTCTGCATTAGAAGTTCATCATTAAGGGAAATTTAGACTCATCTTTGTCTTAGCTATAAGTGTTCACACTTTCTTATCTTACGTTGTTGGCACTTAAAATTAATGGATTTTATCTAATAGATACAGCAGTCATAATAAATGTTTAAGATAACTATTTAAATTTTGGCTGTATTAACATTACAATGTAAAGAATCCTCATTTTATTGGCCTTGATAAATCCAAGATTAAACTTAGACGTTTTATCTTGCTTGCCCTTACAACAGTTAAAGAAATTCAGTTTAAATGTAATGAATTATATTTCTTAATTTATGAGCTTTGTTGATTTCCATAGATTTAATTTGGACATAAAATTATTTCTAGCACTTACTGGAACACTGATAATGAAACTATTGAATGCACTTTTCTGCATCTATACTTAAAAATAATTTGAACTCATTTGGAGGGGCTGGATTCTTAGTTTTGCATAAATGAGATAGTGCTTCAATTTTTGTTCATTGCCATGGCGCACAGAGTTAGAAGAATCATCATGGACATTCTATTACAAAATGAGGTTCAGAAATTTATAATTTGTCACAAATTTTCAGCACTGCTCCCTTGAAACATTACGCATAATATTTATTTAACTGTATTTCAAGAGTCAACTTCACAATGAGATTTTGCAAGACTCCTTTCCAATTCCTGCAAGTTTTTTTAACTCGATGACAATTAATTATTTCACTCACACAGATACTATTTCGGAAACACAATCTTTAAACTGGAAGAGCTTTAAATTGGAATGGCTTTAAACTGGAAGAGGGCAGGTTTAGATTAAACATTAGGAAGAGATTCTTTACTTTGAGGGTGGTAAGGCACTGGAACAGGTTGCCCAGAGAGGTTGTTGAGGCCCCATCCCTGGAGGTGTTTAAGGCCAGGCTGGATGTGGCCTTGGGCAACCTGGTCTAGTGGGAGGTGTCCCTGCCCATGGCAGGGGGGTTGGAACTCAATGATCTGCAAGGTCCCTTCCAACCTATACCATTCTATGATTCTATGATCTCTATAACATGGTCAAGACAGCCCCTGTAGCGCCATCAGAAGGGCTTCAAGCCATGAAATGGAGAACTCTAGTGGATAGATTTTGTGGTGGTACAAAATGGCACAATTCAGTGCAACTGCAGAGCGTCCACAGGCACCCCTGCCAGTTTGACAAGGAACACCATGTACAGGCCAGTATATCAATATCCTGGAGTATCATTGTACTTTGTCTAAACAGGCTTTATTTTTTCTTTGGTAGGTGCAACAGATAGAGGAAATAGGCAAGAGGAGTTAACAAGACAGCACTGGAGGGAATAAACATTTGCTGGCTCAGCCAACATAGAAAAGGTAACAGCAAGTTAGCTGTTGTGCCACTCCAGAGCTTGTTGAAGAGATGGGTGGCTGCCTTTTAATACTGGCAATATTTACTGCCTCAGAAACTAAAACTCCTTTGACCTGAATAGAAATGCTCACAATCAGTATAGTTGCGTAAATATGACAGTCAGATATTTCAGTTCAGATGTTGCGGAACTTCTTTAGCACCCGAGCAGTCTTACTTAAAGTAACAAGAATACTCATAACAAGAAGAAACACAACCAGAACTAAAATTAACTTGCAGAACCCGTATGTTGAAAGTTGTTCATGACAAATTTTTATGGACCTACATAATTCAAGTCAATTGGAGTCTCTGGCATTGGTATTTGCATCATCACCTAAAACGCCACCTTATTTACGAAGATAATTCACCTTATAGCAAGTTTTACCCAAATAATTTCTGCAAGATGAGAACATCTAGACATGTTAGGTACTTAACTTGCTAGATTTCATTAGATACCCTAGAATAGCATAAGTTCCAAGCACACTGCAGTATTTAATACATTTATCTCACAACATCCTTGTAAAGAAGAGGAATAATATTGTTGCTGCTTTACAAAGTGAAACTGAAAAACAGAACAAATATGCCACTTTTAAAACCTTTCAAGTATTCAGTTCCTATAAGCACTGAGTGCCTATTTACTGTTAAAAACCTGGGTGCACATGTCTTGGACCAAGCCAGTGAGAAAAACAAATTCATGACAGAAGTGATCTAAATCTCGAGCTTTAAAGTCATGAACTATATAGAACTACTGCTGCCTGTCTGCTTTTTCTCTCTGATGAGGTCTAATTAAAAAAATTTTAAAAAAAATCATTTCCAACATCCTTCTTTCATGTCTAGTTGAAATCTGGTGACTACGGTATCTCGTAGTTACACACATCAAGCTATTCAAAGTTTGCCAAAACTGTTTGTTAAGTCACTTCTGCCTTACCTCGCATAAAGTCGTGGATATTCTAACATACACAAACCTAAACTAATGAACTGAATTTTCTTCATGCTTTAATCTTTCACTTTCATTGTCCAATCCAAAGATGTAACAGTAAAGAAAATGGAACCGTTTACTCGCTCTGCAGCATCAACTTGTTATAATAGTTTGTCCCATCAACATCAGTAGTCAGCCTTGAGATGTCCTTTTTTAAAATACAGTTTAACACAGAAACATCATCCCAGCAAAGTATCTCTCAGGATATATTCACCTGCATTTTAATAAAAGGCGTGAGTTAAGGCAGAGAGAAATCTCTGCTTTTCTAATGCAAAGCTGTGAGCTTTAGATGATCTTAAAACATAGGCAATTCACAGAGGAATTACATAGTCAGACAGTTTCAATGAATATGTATACATTAGTCTTTTCATTATTTTCCTTAAGGGAAAATATTACATCAAAGAAAAGCTAGTTTGGCCTATTACAGAAATCATTTGTTGTGTATACTTCAGTGTGTTTCAGAAACAGGTTTTCTTAGTAATAAATATTTCCTACAAGGGAGAAGACATTTTTAGTTCATTATTTTCCAAGTAAGTTAAAGAATGAAAAAAGGCCAAAATCTTATCTTGATTTGGCTACAAGATGTGTTTGTGTGTGTTCTAAACTATGTGTTTGTGTTCTAAATTAAGCAATGATTAAAAAAAATAAAATGACTTCAACAGTGAATTTAATGAAATGTTTTCTAGTGCTAGCTTCTTACGCAATTAGCCGCAGGACCATGCGTACAAAAGAATCGGGACTATCTGAATCTTGGGCTAACTTCACCCTGCTCCTAGTTCTCACCTACTCCACAACTCCAAGACTGTTCTAAAGTATTTTCTCCTTTGTCATCTTATTCATTTTAATCTTTCCAAACGATACTTCACATTTCAGCTTCTGGGAGATCTCTCTGAATAGATGAATAGTTGCTCAACAGCAAGCTGAATACATCTTATTGCTCACTATTAGAAGCAAGATTTAAGAATTATCCACAGGACATTCCAGACTTGTGTCTCTTGTTCTTCCCCTTTCATGTCCAGATGTGATTTCTATTATCCTCCTTTTTCTGTTGTATATTTCTTCACTGAAGACTGCCTTCATGTATTTATGATAGCAGATGTTCTACCACTTAAAGTTATTTCTATGGTAAATTATAAGGAAAAAAACACTGAACCAAAAAAAAACCCAGTAGAATGAAATATAGAATAAAACATTTTAAGTAAATTTAAGTTCATAAAATTAGTTCTGTGCATTGACAACCAAACAGATAGCAATATTATTACACTGAACCGTAGCAGAGGCCCAGAAACCCGAAATTGCTGGACAAAAGCATATAAATGATTGCATTATTGAGTGAATCAAATAAGAAATGCCTCCTAAATTGCACATTTTCTCTTACAAGAGATGGCTAATCATTCCCTCTGGCTTAGCTTAGAGGAAGGTGCTGAACCAATCTGCTGAGATGCCTCAAGCAACCTGCAAAAAATTCAAGCCTTACTTAATTCGGTGGGAGAGAAGACAAGAGGGTTACTGTCTTGAGGAGAAGGACCACCCTGTAATTAGGCTGCCTTCTGAAAGACCACTGTTGTGTCTTGCTAGCTGCTAGAAACTTCACATCCTGTCATAAATGCTACTAATTTCTGTACAGAGCCTGTCACTAACTAATGTACAAAAAGAAGCCGTGTAACTGAAAAATTGAAGTAGGAATGAGTGGGAGAATTCTGTGTATCTTTCTGGAGAAATTCAAAACTTTTTTTCATTTAACATGTTTCTAAGTAAGATTTTAGTTTTTCTTTCCATTCAAGAGACAGAAATCTCCTGTTAAAAAACAAACAAACAAACAACTGAATTTCTAACCCTGCAGTTAATTTGGATCTATCTTAATTTCACCTCTAACAGCTGTCTGCTTTTCTTCTTCATTATCTTGCTTAATGGATGTCAAAGCACATTTTCTATGTAAGCAAGAGCAGTTTTGGCCTCTGCATACACTACTGAAGCAGTTGCCCCGGGAAGGTCTGGGGTTTGCATATACTACTTACCTTCTCATAAGTAGAAATACTGAAAAGTCAGAATTTGAACCAAATACTTCGAAGTAATGGAAAGTAAACTTCTATATTGCCCAAAACTAAAATCTTGCATAGCCACACTTTCCAGGTTTGCTTTTTAAAGGGAAACAGAGATGGAAAGAGAGCCTCATCTCTGTTTATTAAAATCACCACAGTCAAAGCTAGCAAAACCTCTATCAACTAAAACTTCTACTGAAGTTATACTTAATGAAATTCTTTCCTAGATTGCCCACCTCTACTCTTAAAGAAAATCTTTCTCTCCTGCCAATCCCAGTTAAAAAGATGAGGAAAAAGTGCTTTGGAGGTAACCTTTCCCCTTGGGTATGTTCCAGTGACAGAGGAGTATGCTGGAGCTGTGCCCTGCTGGGCTCCCAGGGCTGACATTCTGCAGCCTGTCAGCTACTGCTGCTTTGAATGCACCCCCCTTTCTCCAGCCCAAACCACAGCCGCTCTAAGGCACAACCCAGATGTAAATACATTAATGGACACAATCTTCTGTTTTGCTCAACTACAAACACATTCTGAAATTCTACAGAATCTCTCCACATTTATTTGCCACACAAAAATTTAAATTGTTCTGGATTTTAACCTAGGGGCTTTGCTCACAGTTGCTGCTAAACTTGAGAGTAATTAAACTCGACACAAGGTGGCTTCAGGTTGGGTTAGCTTTAACAAACTACAGCAGCAACAAGGAGCTTCTCTGTTCATGTTAACGGCAACCCTCTATACGATGGCATTGCTTATGTAACCCCAAGAATTAGTATCGATGAACTTGGAATGATATGGGCAAACCCCAGACTTAATGCTATTCACCGAGTTATAGCCAGTATAATTTCACCATTCTATAAAAAGCAAATACCCATAAATTAACATTTACTAACTCCCCCCACCCACTCTTTCTGAGTGACAAAGTCATTCAAAGGGAAAATAAGGAAAAGATTGAATTTTCTAATCACAGATATTCCTTCTCACCTTCAGTGAAATTATTAGAGACAAGGAACTATAACGTTGCAGCAACCACAAATCCCAAAATACACTTTCAGATAATCCTGCTTAATCTGCTCATAAACCCATCCATCAGTGTTTGGAATTACTATGCTCTTCTCTCAGGTAAGTAGTCCAAGTGAAGTCACCTCTGTTTTCAAACCAAGGATTGGACATTTATTTAACTTCTATTGTCATGTACTGAATATAGAAATTGGCAGTTTAGATGAAGTCACAAAAACATAAATTGAAGTTTACACTAGAACAGCCAGCAATTGTCATTTACTTTAAACTCCAAGCATGTGGCATTTTGCTTGCAGCATGGGATGGGATTCCCATTTTATTTCTGTAAAATCATAGATACATCAATTATACAGAAGCAGAAGAAATTTCTGTAATATTGCCACCTGCAGCTCAACTTCTCGTATTTGGAGTTCATATAAAAAAAACTGGGAGAATCAGCTCAGCTTCACGGATAAAAAAAAGTAAGCATAATATGCTTTTTTATACCACAGTTCTGTCTGGTGTGAAAGACAGAAAAATAATTGCTGTATGAATACATAAGGGCTTTTAATATAAAATCATGGACAGTGTCAAAGAGGGTGAAACAGCAGTAAGCAGCAGGAGTTCCAGCAGTAAACAGTGATATGGCTCATCACAGTCACCACTGGTTTGCTATCCCCTAGCTATGTTTACATTTCCAATATTTATGTTTACACTTCCAACAAACTTGGAAAGAGCATAGCTCCACACATACATCCAACTCTGACCCGGTTCTTCACGGAACCACCTTTTTTACTCTAATGATGTCTGCAATTAGAAAACCAAAAGGGAAAAAAAAAGATGATCTAACCCTGAATGAAGTGCAACATTCAAACACCCAAAGGTAAACTAGCATACTTCAGAAAAAACACTAATAAAATTACATTTATGTTTTATTTACAAAGAGGCATTGCTTTAGAGACAGACTGCGTGAGCAGCACTGTGCTGAAAATCTAGCCCTAGACTGGACTGCTGCTGGACTTACAAGATTTGGTAGAGCATAAGTTATATCCCAAATGTGATTTTTTTTTTTTGGTTCTTTCTGTTGAAGTCCATACTTTTGGTCTGTTCTGCAAAAGTTCATTAGATAGATGTTTACCTTTTCACAGTTCACAGAAGGCATTCACCATCTGAACAGGAAGCTTTTCCGCAAACCTAAAATTTATTTATGGACTATTTATTTATGGACTAAAATAAGCTTTAATAAGCTAAACACTTCAGGACTTATCAGAATATATTGTTCCTAAACATAAAGGGTTGCTATTAGTGTATGAGTTAAACATTTTTCAGGAAACAAACTTTACATTCACCTATAAACTAATACAGACCCAGAAATACTCAGAGACATGTTCCTGGAGGTAGAAATCCCTAGCTGGACAATCATAAGCACTACTGAGTTTCCTGTTATTTGCTCACAGAGGTATCTTTTTTCAATTAAGCTGATGTTCTCCTCGAGTTAACGGAAAAGAAATCCATTGTTTATTATTCAATTTAAATATAGCTAGCAAGATACTATTTCTACCAAGAGTAAATAGTCCTCAAAGCGTATCAAAGTTGTGTCTTTTTGTCTACTTCAAAATGCAGAGAGAACAGTACCTATCTGAACAATTCACAGGTGTCTAGTGGAAAAGTAGGTATTTTATTTTTTGATGTGTTTAATGCATCATAATTGTACGTGATGTGTTAAAAATTCAAAATAAGATACTTTGCAAATCTCAAAGTAAACTGTTCTTCAATTACTTTTGAGATCTGAAGCAGGAAGAAGCAGGTAAATATCTTCATTTTCCCTGGTCTGAGTTTTTCTATTATCAAAGAAATATGAAAAGCAGTATTTCAAGAAGCTTACTTCTGTGTTACAAAACTACAGAACCAGAAATCCTACCACATAGAACCTTATTTTGAAGTAAATACTACCACATGGTATACCAAAGCAAGGTAACATTCATGTTTACTTTCACAGACAGATTTCCTAGAAACTGATGTAGGATATGGTATTCTTTCTTTAATTAGAATTGTTTCATCTACACATTACATGATGAACTCCTATATGAATTACTTAAGAAAAATAAATATCCCTGTGTCTGGCCAGTCAGTATTGCCTATTTCCTTCTAATTAAATCCTCGTTTCATCTGTAATTCATTTTCACTGAAACACAAGGCACATCTGCCTCTGCAGAGATTCAGGTTAGGTATTAGGAAATCAGGGAGAACAGTTTGAAAAAGTCATGTTTAATTTTGCAGATGTATTATATTTATGAAGTTAGGACCTATCAATGCCAAGTAAACCTAAAGCAATTTGACAATATTCTGATCTGCTATGAACGGGCTGTTCAGTGAATAAGCACCTATTTCAACAGTAACATTTGAAAATGCTCCAGAGCAACAGATTTATTGATTTATAACAATAAAAAGGCCATATTTAGTTTACCGATAGATCCAAAGCCCTTTAAAATCATAAAAGAAGCATTCTGCTTGGTTTCAGCAGGCTCTGTTTAAGGACATGGTTAAAAATAATACAAGGTTATTAATTGCAGGACCATGTAAGACCAAGAAGTCAAAATATAACCACTGTCTTTTCAGAGGACAGCCGTGGTATGGCTATATTGACTTTTCTACTCTGCATGTTGATTGAAAGAGTAGTATAAGCTGACATTTATTTTGATACTGAAATTAGAAAGACTATACGAGATCATTTTGTCCTGAAGTCACATAAGACAGATGTGGAAGAGAAATACCTTCAAAGACACTCTGGCTTTTCACCCATATTCTTACCTCTTAAAGAAGCAAAGTAGATTCTTTCTTACTCCACAGAAAAGCTGCCTATCTGACTTGAGAGTAACAAGGATTACTGAAGATATTCTGTCAGTCTTTCTTGGGATTTTTATCAGAAGACATTATTAATATTGGTATCTGAAAGGCCCACCACCCAAAATTATGGAGAGAAAAAATCAGTTGTAACTGAAATAGACTGTGAACAGCAAAATAGAGGCTACAGACATCTAAGTTATACAAATTAATTTATATTTAGGATCAGGAATTTACTGCTTCAGGTTCTGCAAAATCTCATTATGTGAGACAATCCATGCCAAATTTACAACACAAATACAGAGGACAAGCAGACTTGTCAGGGAAAACAAAGGCAAAGCAACTTGTTCAGTGTCACACAGCAGGAAAGGGGCAAAGGGCTTCTAAGACTTAACTCCTAGTATATCCAAAATGTTTTATTCATTGAGTACAAGTGTGCTGGTTTTCTCTGGGACAGACTTAATTTTCTTCATAGTAAAGTAGTACAGGGCTATGTTTTGGATTTGTACTGAAAACAGTGTTGATGCCACAGGAACGCTTCGTCAGTAAAAGCAACACTGATCTACATGTGGTTTCCACTTATTAGCTACCATAAGACTTGATTTTATTCCCATATAAGTAACATGCACTGTATTTACCATGCTTGCTGTCTATTTCCAACATCACTGCTATGGCAGAGAGCCCTTTTCACAGAAGCAGACTTCAAGAAATAAAAAAGATAGAAAAGCCTCCATCACCTACTCAAGATTATAGGGAAGAACAACTACGTAGCCCGGTACAGCTGATGCACCTACCAATACTAAAGCTCAGCTACAGTAAGTTCTCATCCGATCCATCTGAAGCTACTCCTGACTTTACAGGAAAATCCCTTCAGAAGGATGTGTAATGTTAGATGTTTTCTCCTCTTTTCCTCTAATTTTTCAAGTTTTTACCCTCATCTTCAAGTAGGTAAGCCTCCTACAGCTTCCAATGAAACATCAGGGCAAGTAGACAAGATAATTTCAAAAAACTTGAAATGGGTTCATCAAAAAATGGTGATGCATATAAGTTACCGTAGGGTTTTCTTGAAAAACTTTCTCCCTTCTGTTACTAAAGGTAATAAAATGCACTACCATAGTTGTTCAAGAGATAAACAACTTTCTAGCATAGTCAAACAGAATTTTTTTTTTTAAAACATGTTTAATCTCTTTGCATGCTCCAGTATTAGAACAGTTCCAAATATCATAGATAAGTCTCCAATGAATTTTCTTCACATAATATACTTGTAATGCCACTCAAAGTCTGTATGCACACAAAAGGGTATCTAACAATAAATTCTTTAAAAGACAAGAATTTTCTTAAGTTTTAGAAATTATTTATTATCCAAGTGCTCACTGAAGCATGTGAAATAAAACTGACTCAATGGGGATCATTAGCTTTGCTACCCTTTTAATAAGAACTTCACAATATAATTTGACATTTGAGTTCACTCCGGTAAAACTACCCAACACATTTAATAGCTCAACAATAGCCACCTTTATTGACAGCACCTTAAGAAGTCACATGAGTAGATCTGCTTTCATTGATGCCTTGCAGTTAGAAGAACACAAGCATCAAAAAGAAAATACGAGACATTATTCAAATTGAACAATATCATTGTTAAAAATTAGCTCTTGCCTTGGACTATTGCAGTAATATATATTTTTCTCCATTTTCTCTTTAAAAGCTACACGTTATTCTATTACATTTTTATTGATGTTCAATCAATGCTGTAATAATTTGAGTACATCTGTTTTTTTCTATTTTATTTCTGCCTTAGAGCTTGAGTCATACAGAATTTCTCAGAAATCATAAATATGCATTTCCAAATTAGTACGGGATTCAGATCCCAAGGACATAAAAAAAGACTGTTTTGTGAAGGTTTTTTCCATTCTGTCGCTAGAAGTAAAAGTAGTAGCATTTCGCTTTTTGAGGGGAGTAAGGTCTTTCTGCTGACAGAAAACACTGATAGAACTGAGACAAGGTAGAGACGTAGATCTGTAGAAACAGAAGCCAAGTAGAGCACTCTAAAAGGACAAATACAAAAGTGTCTAAAGTCCTCTATGGTATAGTTTAAAGTTACTTTCTTAGTGGTCCATAAGTGGCATTCATTACGCAGCCAGATTTTTCCAGTGTTGATTATCAGATGAAAATAGAACGAAGCTGCATAACAGATGTGAAACAAGGTTTAGAGATAATTGCACCATAATTAAAACTATGTTAACTGGATGGCTTACGGTAGCGTTTTCTTGCTATGGTTACTTTTTCTCTTATTACCTCAGAAAATTTTGATCACAAGGCCAAAGCAGGCAGGTTGCTAATTACTTTTACCTTCCCATCTGTGTTCTTTGAAAATTACACCAATTTAGTAGTAGGATGGGAAGGTTTCAATGCTCTCTAGCACAATCCAAGAACTGGGGATTCACAAAGAATTGCTGGCCAAAGAGGAAAATATAATGATTGCTGTTATCAGGCAGTGCTTTAGATTTCAAAGCAAAGCCTAAGCCACAGAACGTGCTGGCTTAATGACAAACAAAGCAGTTCTAACACACTCTGAATGTGTGAATGCACTATCACTTATTGTAGCAGTCTAGCCCATTGAGTGTTTAATTACGTTTTTTTTAGGGCAACAGAGTTATTTCATGTATACTTTTAGCTCATCTCAACTATTTTCACATTAAACCACTCATGATTCCCAATGAATGGAACTGAGAGCAATAAAAAATGGTGCTATAAAAGGCAGTAATCAGAGATGTTTTGCCCATGAATGATAGGACTCAGAATTACATAAAGATGAAACAGTTAAATCACTCCGCTTTCCAAGTTATAGCCTATGCTTATTACTGTCAATGAAGCAGGACTCTCTAAAATTGAAATAGCCCAAAGTAATGTATTACTACACTTAGTGGGGAACAAAATGTAAGCTCTCTATCCAGCAGCATAGTTTACTTAAATATGCTAGAACCTCAAACTTGGATTCTCCAGCCACTCTCAGTAATTTTGCTTTGGTGCAGCCAATGGTTTTCTAAGATGTCACCACTAATTTACAACAGCATCAAGACTATTTGATTATCTTAGAGTGAACCAACAGTGCAGGGAAAAGAAAACCAAGCCCAGACAGCAAGAGAATGAGCATTTAAAAACAGGACACACTGTAAAAAACTAGAGAGAATGCCCTCAACAGCAAGATTCTAAAGTCGATCTATAAAAACAAAAGCAACCCAAAGGAAGACATATCAAAGCACAGCAGGCAATTCCAAACTGACTCATAATCAGGTGGTACGGCTATGAAGGCTAACTAATTTTATCCAGACTTTGAAAACCTTTAACACGCATTTGCAAGGTCAGTACATCGCACGGAGTTACCTGAATGCATTCAGAACTCACAAAGACATCAAAGCAATGCATTTTATATTGCTGGTAATAGTAAGTTGGAATGGAAAAACTTGTCAAAAAAATTAAAACCCATTTTTAGCAAGGTATCATAATTAAATATTTTTTTTTTAAAATCACTACTCAAAGAAGCTGTTGTGATCCATTAAAAAAAAGTTTAGAAATTAGCTTGCTCTCCGAAAGTCCAAATAAGTCTTCAAGGTCAGCTATCATGTGTTTCTATGACAGGTTCTACTTTATTTTATCCTTTTACTCATAAAAATGGATTAAGAAATCAGATAAACCACCTCAGCAATAAATAAAACAAAGTGTCAAACACTTGCTTTTCACTTTCCTTTATAATTACTTTTGTACATTAAGAACATTGCTTGTGACGTGGGATGCAACCCAGATAAGGCAGACAGAAAAACAGCATGGCAAGACCAAGGCCTAACTACACAACATATCCTTCTTCAGTTTCTTACAAATAGAAGTATCCTTTGCTGAGGAATCTTTCTCATACTAGAAGCTTCGGTGTTATATTCCTGCATTCAGTCTCTTTTCCTCTAAAGTTCAGAATAAAACACCTTGTTAAAAAAAAGAAAAGTTAGGCACAGTCGAGCAGTTGGAAGAACATTTCCCAGGTCAGATTTCCCACCTGAGCACTGCAGCAAGCTCATTCCTGTGCTACGTTGGCATAATGCAAGCAGAATCCGGCAAATAGACATTCGCAGCTTAAAGACAGATCTTATGTTTTGCTGTGTTTTCAGTATAATTGTACAAAATAATTGATGAAATTGGAAGGAAATAAAACACATAAAATACTCCTTTCTTAAGTTGCCATTCTCACTTGTTCCTAATGGCCTACTAATGCAGCATTGTACGGATTTAAATGCAATTAACTTTTCTCCCCAACCTCTGACCACTTTATTATCATCCTGCAATCAAGGACCTCACGTACTTTGTCCATTTCAAACATAACTCTTCGTCTAATACAGTTTCTATCTTCATCAGAGACCATTCCAACTCTATTGTTTTCCTTGGTTATATTTATAATATTCAACTATTGGTACATAAGATGTGACACATACTTCTACATTTTTATGAGCACAACAAAATCTTGCTTTTAAAATTTGTAAACTGCTTTTAACCCAATGGGTTACGCAGCATGCTCAGTTACCTAGAGGTGATTTATTGCACTTCTGCACACATCTACCAAGTCTTTCAGCATGGAACATTCACATACTCCAAAGAAAAAACATTAACTGTCATTGAAAAAGTAAGGATGCATATTTGGCAGGATCATATAGAAGGCTGCTTAGACAATGTGATATATTTGCTGCACATCAGAAACATCTTGAACAACTTCAAAGTGATTTAATTTCCCTACATAGAATGTGTGGGAATGTATTTTTTGATAAATATGTTGTTCTAGAATAATAATATTGGGGTAAAACTTGACAACAGTTATAAATTGGAGGTTGCACATGGTAATACTGATTTTCAGACTAAACATTCTCCTTTCTTATGCTCAACATGTTATAAAAGAGTTCCTATTAGAAATACATATACACTTTAAATCTCTGAAAAAGACCTACAGTTTCCCATAGCTGCTTTACCTCTGTGCTCAAAAGATGACATGTGAAAGACCACATCAAGAATTATGGTAATCCAGTGTTAATGAAGCATCATTCCTTGTCACCACCAGTAAAATTTTCAAAACCAACTTGCCAAAGAAAAATAAAAGAACAATATTCTCTAAAGTAAGAGCACCTGACTCAGTCTTTCCAGTCTTCTCTCATTTGATACCATGAGAGCTTCTGGACCACACAATCTAGTACTGCTGTTAAATTCTAAGGACTTCTTAACACCTTGGCCAGTGGTGGGTCCCTTGTGGAACTGGCTGGAACTGGCTCTATCCCACATAGGGGAAACTTCTACCATCTTCTCAGAGAAAGCACCCCTGCAGCACCCCTGCTACCAAAACCTTGCCACACAAACCCAATACACATTCTATTATGGATAAGACACATTTTCTTTTTCCCTTTGAATCTGAATAAGCATTCCCTGCTTACTTTTTGTTGTATACAGCCGCAGTACTGGAACATTTTAATAAAGTCTCAGAGGCTGATTACAGAGATTGGAAGCATCTTGACTCTTCTAAATCAGCATAATTGCAGTGCCTTCAGCCCTTTCACTACCTGATGAGCCCTCTCAAAGTAGGACTGCAGTCCATCATGAGACAATTTATCAGCCAGGCTGACAACACTTGCTGAACAGAAAAAGACATGCATATACTGCACTATTTTAGTAAAAGTTACTACACTAGAGACAAATTGTGCTCTGTTGTTCCTTAATGAAAAATACGATAGTTCACTAAGCACCAGGAGTCTCTTTTATCCAACCCAAAAGACAAGTTCTTGTTATTACCACAGATAACTGTTCCAATAAGAAGACACTTCTGGGAACTCTGAAAAACTGCAACAAGCGAATACTGATAAATCTTATCCTACACAAACTCTTAAAGACATTAAACATACAGCACGTAACTCGTGTTTTTAATATAATCCTAGACTACTGACTACTACCAGTACTAATAGCGTGCTTACTCTTTTGATCCACTTAAATGATGTCTTTATAGGGGAAAATGACATACCATAGGAAATTCTAAGCAGAATGTTTAGAACTTGGCAAAAATCACATTGTGGTTACCTTTAAAAAACCCTAAGTAAAGCAAAAAAATACCAATACTGATTATAAAGCACCATTAATAAGGCATTCTGCCTTTATATTCCTTTCAAGCAGAAGTCAAACTATGTACCTGTGCCATAAAATGCTAAAAAGGAACAAATTCCACTAGACTAGTATTAAACATGTTGCTGCTTGGTTAAAAACAAACAAGAAAATCCAGCCCACTAAATCCACTAAAACTCTCGGAGGCAACTTTTCATAATCACAGAACTATGACATAATTCAGAACACTAAAATTCAGAGATGACAATTAAGGGCCTAAGCTGACACATCTTCTTAAACTTAAATGATAAAAGGAAATCTAAAAATTGTTGTTGACCAGCCAAAACAAAACTAACAAAAGTAACAGCATTTGCACTTTTTAAATTAATTCCTTTAAAAATTGAAGCAGCTCCATGAGGGGAAAAACCCCATATGTTCAAATAACATGTACACAATACCTTACTGATACACGAAGCTTTTCCTTCACACCAAACTTCCAGGGCTCTAACGCTTTCCAAATCAGACCCTGAGTTACCGCACAGTAATCCACACAATGACCCAGTAAATAAACTGTGACCAGTTTGCCACTGTAACACATTCACAATTACACAGATGCTATTTGTACAAAGATAGACGAAAACACAAATTACTTGTGTATACAATATGAAAAAGGCAAAAGAGCAAGCAAGACAGTACTGCAGATTACCAGGGGGGTGGGGGCCGGGTGGGCATAAAATAGTAGTTAGGTGCCTTCTGCTTGTTATCAGACAATTAGAAAACGATATACCCAGTTCATATCCCCACCTCTGAAAAGTTCTCAGTGTGCAAAAACATTGTGCAGTTTTTCCAGGTTTCAATCAAGAAAAGCTGCAGTTAGTATAGCTGCCAACAAGTGCCATTTGAACACTGCTTTCATGACCGTGCATCTTGAAGAGACGACATAAAACGTATCAAAAGCATACTAACCTAAGAGAAGAAAGGAAAAAAAGCTGACCCTTGGATTGCAAGGTTGCTATAAAATATTTCAGCTGCTTAAAACCCATGCGACCATGCGACTTTTACAGATATTGTGAATTTAAATGTGGTGTTTTCAGAGTCATACCAGCACCCTGAAGACAAAGTCTCAGTTCATTTTTCCAATTGACGACTGCGAGGAATCCTTCTTATGCATCGGAAAACTACCCAGTTGCAGGCTGCCTTTGAGAAATTTATACCATTTATACTCCACAAAAATCAACTGCTTGATGCCTTTGACTATCAAGTCCACTCTCCCCACCCTCTCAAAGTGCTCATTTCAGCACTTCCAAAATACTTCATTTGAACAAAAACTAATTTAAGACTTGAGCTTGAGATCTGATAAGCACCTGCAATGACTAATGGAAGACAAAACGTCACTAGATCAGATGCACAGTAAGTATATGACTAGCAGGTAATTAAAAATAAACATGCAACATCTTAACCAGTAAAAGGCAATTCCAAAGTACGTTTTATGAGATCTCAAAGACATTAAACAGTGCCAGTCCGAGTATCGACCCCTGAGGAATGCCACTCATCACCGGCCTCCACTTGGACATCAAACCGCCAACCACAACTACGAGTGCAGCCATCCAGCCAGTTCCTTATCCACCAAGTGGTCCATCCATCAAACCCATGTCTCTCCAATTTAGAGACAAGGATGTCATGCAGGACAATGCCAAAAATTTCCAAGTCATTCAAAATCAGAAATGGTCCTGGAACAAATTAAGTGATGCTCTTGTATGTTTCCTCCTGCAACTATAAAACAACCAGACTTTATCGAGCCTTTAGAAGAACTGTTTGTCAATATGAGATTCCTTCCATCAGCTGATACAAGCATAATTCTATTTTACAGGGCAAAGTAAAAAAATGAAAAGATTGTGATATCTACATCCATTAATTTGAGTGCAACGAAAAGTGTTCAGCTTTTCCAAGATTAAATTCACTATCTTCTGTAGTTCACTAGCTCTGTAAGTCTAAAAGAATTTACATCTACTGCATTTGCACTATATTAATTATAAATCAAAGAACTTCCATAGTATCTTCCAGTTTAGAAGCTCATATCTTACGAGCAGTGGTTTCACTGTATGCACGATATTCCAGAAATAAGAACTATGAAATTTCAGAGACCTCATCTGGTGGAACAGAGGTTATTTTTACCTACTTCTTTCATCACTTTTCTGTAATCATTTTCTAATGATTTAAAAATCTTTTAGCTTTGTTTGACAGAAATGCAAATCTGCTGCTATATTTGATCACCAGCCTGTCTCTGGCAGGAATCCAATAAAAGGTTTCTTTCCAAGTCCTAGTAAAATTCTACTTGCTTTTATGACTAATAAAACCATGAAAAAAGTTGGTATACTAGACCAACTTAGGGCTAAATTGTTTAAAGCTTTTGTCTTTGGTTCCTTGAAGTCCTTTAAGCCAATAATGTAGAACGTGTGAAGTGTTAAGCTTACACTAACATCATTTCAGACACTGAAAAAGTCATAAATGCATTTTCACCTCGATTCATCACTGGCGTGCACTTTACATACTTGCTTACATTTAGGCATAATGGTTGTTGAACTCTACAGTTCTGCATGTTCAGGGCAATAAAGTTCCTTAATTTCACACTTGTGACAGAATACAGTTGGTGTTTCTTTTATCTTTTCTATGCGCGTGTGGATCTTCTAAGCATTAAGAAATTTAATAGCACATTATCCCAATGTCTTATCTAGTTACAGTTCTATCATTAACAGAGAATTATACTGAACATTTCAAATATAATGAGGCTATAAAAATCACCATGGTTCTGTATGCGGAGAAAATTTTTCTGGATCTCAGCTTGTAGATTGTAACCTGAAGCATAATACTCAATAATTCATTCAACTTTATACACACGTTATTTTATTCATATATATCTATACTCTCTTTTTAATCTTAAAGATTTTTTTCACGTTAACAATATTGGGTGCCAATGAATTGCTAAACTTAATTTTGCACTAAAATATTGAATATACGCTTCATTTAACACGGGGTTGCTTTTGAAGCGGTCAGGATGGTGTTTTAATTTCAGATGGTTTTCTCTGCATATTGGGCAAAAGTCTTTCTGTCCATGCATTAGTTTATGACTGTTGGTCATTTGTGAATGGGATTTATGAATGAACATTCCCACTTCAAATTTAAATTCCAGGTGTTCAGATTTGTCTAATAATCTACATGGTTCTGATGTAGATTTCATTTCTTATTTTCAAAAGGTAATTTAGCAAAGGGTACTGATACTCATAGCGAGGCATTAGATCTAGCTTTAGGAAAGCTCTTCCCATGAAAAGAGGTGAAAAAAACCCAAAAGCTTAAACCCAGAGTAAAAGTAATAAACTAAAAAAACCCCTTTGAAACCTGAGGGAACTCAATGCCACAGTTAAGAACAGCTGCGCACAAGCAGGATTGCTTTAATTAGAGAATACTTATTGAAGAAGTAATGACTTTTCACCCATTCTGTGCAAGTTACTTTAAGATCAGACACTGTGTATCTGAACATAAAAGGCACACATGGAAAGCTAAATGTATCTTGAGCAGAAAACCCTTCAGCTATATTTGCGCTGAAGCAGGTACTAGTTTTGATACAGTGTCTAAAAAAGCGCGGTAGAATTGAATATTCCACAGAAAATTAAATAATGATAACATGATAGGCATCATTTATTAGGGTTTTTAAAAGTGCTAAAACGTCTCTAAGACACTAACTCAGGAACTATAAGTAATAGAAATTAAGAAGTAGCTTATTAAAATTCAAACATTAAGCTTAAACACAATGCCACAATAAGTAGACATGTAGGGTATAAGACATTTGATAGTGAATAGCCTTTTATTCCGGTCATTTTGGAAATTTATATTTCAGCCATTTATAGAAGGATGCAAAGGGTATCCAGGGTACCTGGATCCTAAATGTGCTTGCACTTGTCTGAGCAACTGTCAGAGGACTGCAAAACAGTTTAAAACCTATGCAAGCTTTGTCCAGAATACTTACATTAGCAGCAAAATAGCCACCCTAGACAACCAAATTGTCACAATCAGATTTCAAAACTAATATTGCACTGACAGAGCAGAACAAATCTTAAACTTGCTTTCTGCTTGAATATTCAAAGTATCAATACAGTATAAAATACAGATAGTTTTGAGAAAAAACTTTTGAAAAACAATTCTGGCCATATAGAAAGGACTGATATTGACTCCACTGTATCAGTTTTATGGTGTTTGTGTATGATAATTCATATACAGAAAATTATCACATTTGGCCAAATAAAACCATTTTCAGAAAATGAAACCACATATTAATTTAAATATAAGTAGTTACAATAAGTAGTTATAGTAGTTAAGTAAGGAGTCAATATCTAAAATTTCCAGTAGCATCCTTAATTAATATTGCAAATACTTCAATATTTAAAAGTAAAAGCTTTCATATGTATTTCCAGCTACATCGCATAAAGAGATCCCAGAAAAGACATAAGGATTCCTCCATTCTTTTGGCTTTTCTGGCATGTCAAAACCAAGTGCATTATGTCTGCCCTAGCTTTCAACAGAACGTGAGTATTTCAGAGATATACCGTTTTGCAAAGAGCCCATCGTCAGACCTGTAGGGATAGCACAAGGGTGCTTCCATCCAAAGAAGCCAACAACCCTCGCAGCTGTATGAAAGCTCTTCGGAGTTCACTTCTCAGGTATCAGGTATGTTAGTTTTTGGAAGGATTCTCACTGTGGAGGTTTAGACTAGAAATAGGAATTTCATTACAGCAGAGATCAGAGTATACCTTGTCTGTGGAAGCACCGCCGACAGAATACAATGCCGCGCTGGTCATAACCCCTGTTCCTGAAGGGCAGAGCGGCACGCTCGGGCAGCAGCACCCCTGCTTTTGTGTTCTCTGCAGCCTTGCTCAGTACCAGCAGCTGTGTCTTCTGTAACTTGGTCAACCCGCAACTATAAGGAGTTTTAATAGTGCGCCCCAAGTGACAATACCATGCATTCATTTTGGTTCAGCTCACATGCTGCGCCTTCTCGCCTTTGATTTCCTTAACACTACTTCAGAATCATGCCTAACTTCAGCCTTCATTACTTCTAAGAAAATCCTTAGGTGATTAAAGCGATCAGCACATTTTGATTTTTCAAAACTCTGTAGCTACTTTTAAGCTAAATATGATCTTTCTATCATTAACCTGGCATTTAGTTGCAACTGAAATGCAATCTCAACCTCAATAATCACAGCCACAAGATTATAAGCAATTAGAAATCAGGTGAGTTACAATAAAAAATTATGATTCACAAGAGTCACACTTGGTATTACCGTGCTCTTTACTAGGAATGGAAATTGATATCAAATGCCTACAGTGCAATACTGGGGTTTCGGTTGTACAGTCACTTCTCCTAAAGGCACCTGTCCAATTTTATTATAGATAACACTGCTGCTAGGTAAATTTATTTTGCTCATCTAGTTAAGCCTTGTAGTTTAGAGTAGGAGGTTATAAGCTAGAACATCCTGGCTGATGAAGGTAAATTTTACCCTAACATAAAAGCACTCTTCCTATTGTATTCATTAATTGCCATTAGATATGCTTCCCTAATGATTCACTAAAACAAATTCTTTGGGTTTTTTTCTCCTTACTGCAGATCAAGAGAGCAGATCTCTGCCACAGTTCTCTGAAGCAATACATTTACATATGTAGCAACTCTCATTAATTTTCATTTTTCGTGATTCAAGACAAACTGACATTTTTCTCTTCACTAGTTAAGTAAATTCTTTTCACAATATTTCAAAGGCTGTTTTTAGCTCATGGCTTTGTCAGCACATTAAAGGTTTTTCTTAGTGTTTGAGGTTGACAAGTGTTAGTATTCAGACATTTACATTGCAATCTAGCTATTCATAATAAAAAGTTTCAAATACAAACTCAGAAGCAATAACAGTGTAATTTTTATCACCAAGCCAGACTTATACAATCAGATTTCAAGGTCTAGTGTAACTAGGGTCCCACTTACTCCAACTCAGCAAACCTCTACTAAATATCTAAAGAAGATTTAAAAACATAGAAAAAATAAATCAGAGCAGTTACAATTTGAAATTAGTCTGCAAAATAACACATATAAAGAGCAGGCCTAGTACATCTAGCATGAAACAGGACACTCAAATGTATCTCTCAAAGTGGAATCTTTTAATGTGTTAGTTACCTTGGATAAAAGTCCTGTCTCTTAGAAGACCTGACAGAGAACCAAAATGCCTTTTATTGTTCCTGCAGCTTCTCTATAGTCTCTTCCCCTCTGTATTCAAGTATTTACCAGAAACCTCAGACCTCTCCAATAATGTTAAAAGTACTGCTGGCCACAGTTTATTAGACTGTGATAGTTTTTGTAAATCAAAAGGCCATGCTCTGAGTAAACAGGGAAGAAATCCCTGTCACTCCTCCTCCCAAATAAAAACTGAATCTGTAAGCTTATTTCATTAACAAAAAGAGGTTTTAATTTAAAACCTTGGAGACAGTAAGGAATACTTAAAGCCAACCTCTTTTCCTGATTTCTCTTGGGATTTAAGGCAGGCTGGGTAATCCAGCTGCTCTAATTAGCACAGCAAACTGCAGTTTTGCTTGTAAGAAGAACAAATTAAAACTTTATTCTTCTGTTTCTCAATGAACTGTATTGCCCAAATAAAATAAATTCTCAGAAGAGCTGTAAAGGCAGAATACATTTCATATAACTTTAGTTTGACAAAGAAAGGGAAAACACTTCCAACTTTTCTTAATATACCAGCCTGATTTTTCCTTGACATTAATTTTCTGTTAATTTTAATCAAACATACATGCAAACACATGACAAATTGTACAAGTAACTGGAAGGTCTAAAAGAAAGAGGTCACAGAGAACAGAGGGGAAAAAACCTCCTGCAACCTCACCAGCATCATCTAGGACTGTACATTTGTACAAAACTTAGAGAATTTCAATAAAGTCAGCAGCAACCTCAAAGAACTCAAGTCCACTACCTGACTTTAACGCAGGTACAGCTACTTTCACACCTATAAAAATATTTCCATTTAGAAAAATAAGAATAACTATAGATTATGTACTTCTCAAGTTCATTTGGCTCCTGGTGTACTGCTGGCATTTTAAGATAACTGGTTCCTAACAGATAGGAATGGTTTTAAAGAATATAAAGTTGGAAATACACCTCGTAACTCCAGAGGTTGAAATTGTTCTAAAAACTACACTATAACCTACTTCATACCTAGTAGTTTCTATTTAACTAATTCAAAGTGAAATCATATTAATTTTTAAATTTAAAATACATGTGTTACTGTTCACACAGCTTTTGACATTCAGTCATCTTATATTCTCATCTCTTGCATGTTTCTGAAGATACAGGAAAACATGACATTCCAAGTGGATGTAAAAGGCAGAGACTTCAGTGTCCAGGACACATTCACATCGTGGTGCTGGATAACAACCACCACAAAAAGAGGACAAGAAGACCCCTTTTTTTTACACTACTGGAACAGCAGTGGCTAACATAGCTCGCTCTCTCACGCTGTGTGTGTATATGTATGCACACACACATATATAAAAACACACGCGCATACACACACAATGAGATGGAGCGGGAGTATCATTTCCCATTTGCTGCTCAGCAAGGAGAATGAAAGTAATCGAACAATATAATTTGAAAATAAGCATCCTCATTTTCAAATCAAATGCAAGTGGAATACTTTTTCATCAGTCATCTAGAAATAGCTGTTAAATAAAGCCTATGAGAGAAAGACACATTAAACATTCAGCTGAATGTCAAGTCATGCTCTGAAAAGATGAAGAAAGAGTCAAAGTAAATTTATAGATCCAACTTTCCTCTACATTCTTTCTTCAAAGAAAATGTCAGCTTTTGATTATGTATCAAAAATACACAAAGGAATCTGTCAATACAATAGAAAAAATAATCTGACTTTGCCAACCTCAAGCAAAGACACCAAACAGGCTTCTTGACAGTGCCTAATGGGTAGAAGTGCCCAGGTGCTGCCTGTCACCCTCACCAACACCTTCCCTCTTTGTTGTACCTATTTTTCTTTACCTTCTTATATTGAATGCAAAAGCCAGATCCAATAAAGGATTTAGGGTCCTAGAAGTTAAGTTCTCTCTTATTGTTCTCACTTATTATTTTAGCCCCACAGCAACCAAAAGGGAAGGCAGAGCCCTGGACAAGGTGTTTGCATGCAGTCCTGGAGAGCATCTGCAGTACGTGCAGTTGGCCCAGCTGAGAAGATGGACAGAAAGCCACTTTGGATCAGCTGCCTACGGCTTGCATATAACCAGATAATCAAAAAGTGAGCTGTATTTAAAATCAGCACGTTCGCACACCTCACTCAGAACTGCAGAACCTAAACTCTCTCCGAGCATTACCAAGAGGCGCCTCCGTGCCGCCTGCTGGTGCTGACACGCTGAGCTCGCTGCTGCAGTGCCCCCATGTCCTCTGGTGCCACAGCTGGCAGTGGCCCACGGGCCGCAGCAGCCAGCAAATCTCTGGAGCCGAGTGAACAGGGGGGATGCGTGTGGCTAAGGCCACGCAGCTGCAGAAACACACCTTGCACAGCCACCGCAGGAAACGAAGGCTTAGCCAGCGTGTGCTTCAAAGCGAGTCACAAAATGGTCTACCGATCACAACAACAACAACAACAACAACGACAACAAGAGACCTACATGCAGCACCTCCCTCTACCTGACACTTTTCCAAACCTTCCTCGCCTACCACTCAGAGTGCTGCCAACCACCTCCTGCCCAGAGACTGGGTGCAAACACCCTCCGTCCTTCCCACTGGAGGCAACAGCAGGACCTGTAAGCCTGAATGCTGCGCCCGAGGCAGTATCTCTACTGGGGCTGTTGCTCCAGCTTAAATTGCATCACATTTCACGCTAAATCTACAAGCCTGAGACTGCCACCTCCTAGAAAACATAAATCTGAGTGATATTCTGACTGATCTAGAATATTTTTATTCCAGCAGCTTTGTGTCAGAATGAAATTTATTATCAGAACGGGTATTTTATTAGATTTGTAGGTGCTACCACATTAATGCATGCCAGGAGGGAAGCTCATATAATTAAAATGCTATGAATAGAAAATTAGAAGAAACACAATTATGAAGTACTTCAACAGAAAACAAATAACACATAAAACCAGCATGAACAGTCTGATAGAAAAAGAGTATTCTATTTAACATCCATTATTTTATTAATGATATAACATGGCAGACGTCAGACTCACAAGTAGTATGATTTAGATTGACCACCTAATAAAATATTCATCAATGTAGGAAGAAGATTGTTAAGAAATAATTTGAATTAAGAAATTAAAAAGCAATGCTACAAGTAGTCATAGAATAACCCCACTGAGATCCATGAATGCAAGAGTAAACTTAGCCCACTATATAATCTGTACTGAAAGCAATGTGCATCCTGCACTATGAATGCAGTATGAAGGTGGGACTAATTTTACACCAGTTATAGAGCTTTCTAGACAGGCACTTAAAATTAAGTCTCAGCCAAGAAAAGAAGGATCCCTCTGCAGCACCAGAAGGAAAAAAAAAAGGGTGAAGAGAAAATATGATGACTATCTGGGAAAGAGCAATAACATTTAATCACCATTTGTTCCAGTTGACCGATAAACGATTCTCTATGTAAGGAAAAGAATCAGAAATCGAGGCAGTAACTATTTGCTAAACTTGCTCTCTCCAATAAAGCTTAACACTATAAAAATATTACCAAAGATACGGATTTGTGCTTCTCCTCACTTAACTCCTTTGTGAACGCTTTTACTATATTGCCTTATATTTTTCTAATAAACATGGATGCTATTAATGAGTGAAATTAAGAAAAACCCTTCTGTTTATCCTACGCTAATACAAGACATCGTCCTTACTTGAACATTACATCAAATTAAAGCAGCATACCAGAAATTCCAAACTTCACTGCATCCCTTTTCTTTTTTTTTTTTTTCCCTCTCTGTTCCTTTCTCCAAAAAGAAAATGAGTAAGAAAATATGGCCTACACCATCATTCATTTTCAGCTGACCAATTCTGATCTTTTTGGCTACTAAAGACTGACCTAAACTCCACCAAAATCAATAGTAATCTGTCCAGCCACATGCACTGGAGCTTAATCTACTGGCTGTTTAATTCAGCTATGGTTAAACTGTTGATACAGGAGATCCTGGGAAACTGAAGACTTACCTCTAGTAATCTGCAAAATTTTTTGGTTTTAAATGCACTTGTTCTGCTGATAAGACTCATTTGATGAGATCGTATTACACAGCAGCTAATGGTGTACTAGAAATGGCAACTTTCTCATTTCCTTATTGATTTTTCCTCTTTCAGCTCTCAAGCAAGTGCTTCAAAGTATGTCGGATTTCCATACTTGGAAAGACGATTACCATCTACTGCTTGTTCTTTATATTAAAGCAGTAACAATGGGGAAGGGGGAGAAGCACAACCGTTTTGGTGTTTTCCTTTTTTAGGCAACCATCTTCATAAAAAAAAAGTTAGGCAGCGTTGGCAAAGATATGATCAAAAGCTGAACTGAATTTCAAATCAGTACAGACAGAGCATACTGTATACACCTCATTTACTTCATACATATCAAGACTCATTAGTCAAAACATTGGTATCCAACTGTATGCTACACTAGTACTATACAAGTGGTATATACTGCCACTGCAGAGGTAAAAAAAAAAAAAAGGATCAGCAGAAATTATTCTAGAACCTGTATTTTTCCATTTCAATTCCTGCCCCTACAGACTCATATAATTTCTACTGAAAACCTGTATTCACTGCACAGTTTAAAAAAAAGAATGTCAAGACAAATATAACTCAGGGAACTTTTAATCTAAATGCTAGCACTAAGTGTTTTATCAATTATAATAAATAATTTTAAGGGCAGGAATAGACTTTTAAATTTTAGGACTACCGCAAATTAGACAAAGCAACATATTTTATGTGTAGGCTCAAATTAAGTCATATGGCAAAATTTGAGATACAAATAAAAGACATATTTTTACTGTCAGATACAAGCCAAGAAAGTACATCTTGTTCCATCATAAAAAAAAATGAATTTTGCCTACACTAAGGAAAAATATTTATCTTATAAAGAGTCTACATTTTTGCCTGTATAATTAAATTGCTGCATTCACTATTAAAAATGCCCAGGTCTCAAACTAAGCATAATTCATAACAAGGAAAGTTATCTGTATCCTGGAGATTGCTAGTTACCCACATATCTAAACCCTCTCTGTTCTCCATTTTTATTTTATTTTAGAGAAATGAAAAAAAAGATACAGGATTGCACAAACACATTATCCTCCCCTGCCTCCTCAGGTTATCACTTATTTGTAAAATAATTAAACGTAATAGTCATTCATACAAGTCTAACTAACCATGATCTAATCTTGCAAATGCTAGCCTGAACAAAACCTTTCAAACTTTCTTCCACCCCCAGAAAAGCTGAAAGAGCACCAGGTTTTGATCAAACTAATTTTTAAATTACACGCTAAAAAAGAAGACAGCTTTACTTTACAGCTTGGTACTTAGGGAATGGCTGGATATGTGCAACATACAGGTTCAAATCCCTACACTATTTGGATTTAATTTAACTAAAAATTTTCTGAACAGGTCTTGTAAAAAAGTCATTAGAAACAGAGCTTATTTAAAGAAACCATAAGACATCTTTTGGAAGAAACCAACTGTCTCAGTTTTGGGGGTTTTGTCCCACTAAGCCTCCTGATGCCACAGTGGTCACCAAAATTGTTTTTCTGCTCTATCCCTACTTTCATTAATCAAGGCTCCCATAAAGGAAAGTTCATTGATATGCTTTATTATCCGAAGAAAGGAAATGACACATGGAAAGCAAGGTGGGAGATGCAAAGAAGGATAACAAAGATGATGCGCTCGGATATCTTTTCTAAAAACAGGTCCAGTTGGACCAGAGCTGTCTTAACCTTATCCAGTTTTCTCCTCTATTTCATTTTTTAACTAGCTCTTTTGCAATAGTACTTTTTGGAAGATATTACCTCTTCAGTTTGCAAGCACAAAGCACCTAGTCTGGCCCACTTAAACATTTGGTCAGGGACCAAGAAGATTCTTCATTAAAGCTTTTCTGATCACATTTCTCTACACGGATTGCATCTCTCAATGCACCTTATCATGTTTGTAGATCTGAGCTCATAAAACACATCATAAGTGATTTAACCTTGATTGAGTAATTCAGAATTTATCTGCACCTCATAAAAAGAGTTGCAGCGAACACAAAGCACATCATTCCAAATTATTTGTACTAATTTTTCAATGTTAGTTTACATCCACTGATTCAGAGAACAAAAAGTCTAGTTTAAGGAATCAAAGAAAAGCACAAAGACTTTAAATTTAAAAAAAAAAAAAAAAAAGAGTAGCCCTTGCCTATATTTATCTAACAGTTACTGTTATCAAACAACACTGAAGCTTATATCTTATTTATAAATAAATTGTCTTGAATAAAGACAGTCAGCTTGGAGACTGAAACAGAACTACATGAAACCATCAACAGAGGTTCTGAGAGCGACCTTGCGGCAGCTTTGACAATTTCTCTGCACGTTAAATACTGCACTGAGGTTAGGTTATGTCTGCACAGAATAATGGAATATATTACATTGAAAAAAACATCGGAACTATCTCTGCAGAACTCAGATGCAATGAAGACTTGTTAAATGTGGCACTTCATCTGAGTGATTAGTCACACATCTGCCTTAAATGAAGCTACTCAAAATCAGACAGTTCATAAGCTTTGCAGAGTTGGGACCTATTTGTGTAGTTGTACACTGTACGGCATTCCAGGTCTCTCTTCCTGACGTGCATTTGAGTTCTGACTTTCTGAAGTGAACAGATGGATTTGCACTGTCACAGCTCGTCTGGGGTTTTGAGCTGGATCTAAATAAAATACCCACAAGAATGGCATGAGGGAACAATTTTAAAAATAAAAATCAATATTTTAAAAAAAAATTAAAACTGACGCAGTTCTTCAGAAAAGATAATATTTTTTTCCAAAGATTTTCCCAATCAGATGCCCAGACTGTTAAGTGTGGGGTGTTCAAAGTCCCCCAAAACCATAGCATTCCTATACAGGTGCCAAATAATAGGTTTGGGAGGCAAGCTACAGGCTCCCCATTTTGCAGCTTTGCCTGACAGACACTAAACTGCATTTGCATAGTATGAAAAATGCATCATCTATCACAATATTTACAAAAGATTCCCTGACATAGTGCTCTTTTCTCCCCTCCAGAAAACAGATGCTACTTTACTAGCTAAAGCTAGGAAAAAAACCCACCTATAAACAAAGAAAACCCACAAAACATAAAGAACTCCCAAGAAAACTGGCACACAGGTTGTAAAGACAATGTGGCCTGCTTGGCTTCTTTGCAAAACTCACTCTCTCTTGAATGCCAAAGATTATTTCTAACCTTTGATGAAAAGGTTTTTTGAGACAACATGATCACACTGTTGCTTCTTATGGGCAGTTGATAGAAAATTTTCATCAAGAAACTATTTAGAAGGCATTGCGTCTCCTTTTACACTGAAAAACATGACCTCTGATCACAAGTAACTCTAATTACATTTGTTAACCTGACTTCAGAACTGAACAAAGGAGATATTTATGATCAACTCTGGACTGCCAAACAAGCTATACAACATATCATTAGGGAAAGTAAAACTGGTGTGGTTCAAATGGTGCAAACTCTTTGGAAAGAGTGCTGAGGTTTCCAAATGCTAGCAGCTTGCGTCTTTTGTGCTGTGTATACAATCCGTAATTTGTGGGCTTGGTGTTTTCCTGACAGCTGGTGTACGGACAGAAGATCAAAAACTGTAAGTGTAAACAACATAAGATTTGTTAGAAATGAGATTCCTGCAAAACTACCTCTGCAAAAGGAAAACTAAAAGCTTATATTGCAGCTTTCGTTCGGAAGGTAAATCCTGCTGAATCTGCATGAATTCATTAAAACCCATACTACAGAATATTGATGTATCCCTCATTGAGCATTCTTTACATATTTCCAGATGAAACACCATCTTTCAAGTGTACAAAAAAAAAAAAAACTTTGTCAAACAAGTTTCCTTTTGTGCTGCTTGGGAAATAGCTTAGGAAATTTCTGCAGTTCCAGACTAGGCCTTATGCTCTCTAGTCAGACAGCTCTGCTTTTTCTTGTCAAAGTCCCTAGTTCGATGCTTCTTTGGTCAGACTTTACATTAATAACCTACTCAGAGAACAAGAGTACAGGAAAAAACCCAACAAAATCAGAGGAATATAGCAGATCATTCCCAAGGCCTGAATGTGGTTACAGGAGAAAGCAATAATAACCAGTCTGTAGGATCTCTACGAAATGTCTTGAAAAAGAGTAAGTTACATACCTTTTGTGCAGTAAACAGGATTCTATAGGTTTCCCTGAATTGGTAGTTGCAGATTTTAGAACTCAAGAGACCATGAGACAGTTTAGATTGCTTTGATGATTCTCTTGATAGCAAAACAGCAACAGAGCTGGTTTTAACCAAATATCTAGTGATCTACTCCTGCCTGAGCTCATGGACTGCAATACAGTAAGCAGTTAACCCATCCTAACACATTTTCAATTCTGCTCTTATTCTTGAAACAGTACTTTGCTTCAATACTTCAGTACTCTGGAGAAAGTGTTAAGGTGCCACCAGACTCCCCCACTGGCCCCTTCGCAACTTTCTGAACTGGTATCAAGTAAGAGTTCTTTCATTACTACTCTTTCCTTAATTCCAGCAGCTAAGCAAGCACTTTGTAACCACTCAAAAAATTCTCAAGACTTTCTGTCACTTTATTGTTAACTCCATAAGATCTCTTGTCTCACTGTTCTGTGTTTTCATGTAGTATTAGGCTTCTATTTCTACTGAAAAAACCAGCCAAGTTTCCTTTGCAAGTAGTTGAGAACATTAATCTCATTAAGGTGAAAAAGCGACTATAACCAGAAACATCAGAAGAGTGTTTCTGCTTGTCAAAGACCCCTCAAATTCTCATCTTCTGCGTGCAGATAAGGACAAAGACAGCTGATAGTAACTGGCAAGTCAGCCAGGCAGACAGCTCATGTAATGCTGAACACAACAGAACTGTCCAAGAGTCATATATAATGCTCGGTTAACCACAAGGCCTCGCCTAACAACCAACTTTTAACTTTTCCACATAACATACAACTATTTTATATAGTGTATATATAGTATACATTTTATAGTATTTTTCATATATGCAGAAGTAGTTTATGTTTTTATTTCTTAAGGTTAAGATTTTAAGAATGTAAGCAATCCTGAATCTGCAGAAGGCACACATGAACTATGTATACCAGTAAGAAAGGACAAAAACCAGATTATTCCTCAAATCTGTAACAACTAGAACCTGGCCATTTGCTGAATTTGAACATTTATGAATGGGCCTGTATTACTCAGAGACATTTTTAGAGACACACTGTTGCTAATGTAACCGAATGTTCAACCTTTCAATATGCTTTTCTAAAAATGCCTATTAGTGGTAAATCTAGTAGTATTATAACAAAGGTTTTCATTTCTACCACGCTGATTTTAGCTTTGGCTTATAGCCAAAGGCATTTGCTATCTTAGTATCCTGCCACTATGTTCTATGGAAAACAATAATTTACACCATGTTGTTTGGTGCTAAGTACTATAAACCTCACATGAAAATCACTTCTTTTACAAAATAATATCAGTCAATATTGTTTTTTTATCAAGCTTCAATTACATTGAATATGAGTAATTGCAATTGCAATATGGATTTTGATCTGTTGTTACTAGATATTGGTACAACTGCTCCTTGATGAAACCATGTTTACTATTATTGATAGAAAATGATAATAAAGTTTCCCAAGTACTAAGCAGATACATGGAATCAGTAGCAAAGAAGTATCCCAGCCGTGCCATTCATTGGTTTAATCAGCATTTTACTGCTGCATTTTATACATCTGTATTTATCCATTTATTTCTTCTTTGTTGAGAATTGATAATCTCCATGAATAGGCTTAATAATGGAGTGAAAACCTAATGAATTTACTGGTTTAAGGACCTTCCCATTCATTTTCATCTGAAATCCTGGAATCCCATCCACTCTTGTACCCTTTAAACTGCATTACCCCCATACCTCACAATCTGACAGATGTCAGTCTCATCTCAAGATGAAAGAAGAGATGTTTAAGCCCTGGATGAAATATTTTGACAGGTCTGTCTCCTAAAGACTGCATGGTACCTACTTCGCGGAAGCCAGCATTATTAAGGTACCAAATACTGAGCTACATCCACGCCGTCCACAAAAATGTTTTGAAGGTAGCACATAGCCTGGGTGACTTGAAAAAACAGTCATCTTATTCCATCCTGGCACCTGCATATTGTCACACTGAGAATTAAGTCCAGCTGTGCAAGGACACAGTTTTATAAGTTAAAACTCAGTTCTTTCAACACTACAGGGAGAGAGATCTTTAGTGATTATTAGGCCACCTGTCAATTATCTTTATCCTGCTTTGCCCACGAAGCTGATATTTGCCCTAAAGCCAAGTTCTCAGTTATGAATAAGAAATACAGATTATATGCCTAATATCTGTATTGAGGCTTATCTCGTCCACATACCCTATAATTAAACACTGAAGAATGGCCATGAAAAAAGTTACCAGAGATTTAAGATGTGCACAGAGATCAGCACCTTTACTTGGTACTGATCCTTTCTCTTTGGCTACTTTTCCAAAACTGTTTTTGACATTCGGGGTGCAAATGCCTAAAGAAAGTTTCCAATTTTAATTCTTCATCCATCCAACACTTAGCAGGAGACAGTACCTGTGATTTACTGCGATATATTTAAGTGAATGCCACACTGCTAATTACTAAAAGGAGCAGAAGGAAAGACTACATTTGAGAAACGTATCAGAAATGACTAAGGCAGAAATGACTAAGATATAATTTATTCTGCCTTATGGCAGAAGAATAGAACAGCAAACCTCAAAATCTGCTCTCTGTAATTCTATAATGTTTTCTATGCTAGAAAGAGAATTCTCCTTTTTTAGAAATGCTTCCCATACAATACATGGGACCTATTTCTGTGGGTCCCGGAATCAAAAGATTCTTTTTAGGCTTAAAGATGTCAGTCCAATGCTACTATTTGCAATGAAACAAAATTGCATCTAATGGCTAATGCCCAAGTTTAAGTCCATTCCTAAGCATTATGAGAACTAACTATGCTCTTTAAATGAATCCCTGGATGAGTAAAGCGTTATTTTAAACATTTAGAGCACACAGCTATATAACTTATAGCTGAATTCACAATTGCACTAGTTGGTAAGAGAATGTAACGCTGAAGCTGAAAGTAATTCAAGGTATCACAAAAATCCAACCGAAACTATTCTATAATTCTGTGATTCTAGAAACAGGTAATTAGAAACATCTTTATAAGTAATTAGGGCATTATTTCAGCACAAACATACCTTACAAGCTTACAACACATTTTCTTTGTCACTTAAAGCTATCAGTGATTCTTACTGAGATACAAATCACAATTTGATTTACAGTTTGGTTAAACATTTCATTACAGAGCTCTGAAACAGAAAAAATACTTGATCTTCAAAAAAAAAAAAAATGACCACACATCATTATGGAAAATGAAGAAATAAAGTAGAAGAGCAAATAATATTTTTTACATAGAAATTGTAACAAGGAAAATGCTGTAAGTTTTCCTATGTTTTACTACAATCGTTTGGCTTGAAATTCATATAGCTACACCCTTAGAAATTACAAACTAATGTTGGCAACTTATTAGGAAGGCCTAAATAACGTGTCCCTATCTATACAAACGTGGCTGCTGTCTCCATCTTTTCTACATGCCCAGTGACTGTGACATAACTCTAAGGATGAATTTACTTTGATGGTGGAGAATAGGCAGCTGATCAATACTCCCGCTTGAGAAAACACAAGCCAAGAAATGTCCTAAGGCATCCTTCATTAAGGCATACATTAGACATTCCATTTTTAAATAAGAGCATATATGCTAAAATAAACTTCTACATATGACACATGCTGAATTCACAGACTCTATGATTCACATTTGTTTTGAATTAAAAGAAACTAAGGAATCTTAGGAATACACAAACTGGTTTTACCCAAACTCAACTCCTTACTGGCTGTCAATCTCGTCTATCCTTTAGCTGGTATACACGTTTAACTTCTGAAACTAAAAGTTTATCTTTGTGAAGTTCTGTAGGAAAATATAATTAGATGATATATAATTACATTTATATGATTTTATATAATTAGATTTCTGACAACTCATTTATGTGATAATATGCACCTCACTGCAGAATCAATGCTGCTTACAAATCAGTAGTGGATTTCATCTTCACAATGCCTCAGCAAAGCATTATATACAGGAGAAACTGAAGGAAAGCATCCCTTGAATGACTTGCTACAGCAACACAGGAAGTCTGTAACGGATCCACAAATGTAATTAGAATCCTGAGTCAATATCCAGTGTCCAAATTAGTATGTCTTTCACACTGGATAAAACAGGAGAGAATTTGGCCCCTGCACCCAGTTTCCTCTGAGTCAGATGGAGGAAATGTATCACTGTCTAGCTCCTCTTCCGTAGGGCAACTCCTGCAAGTTTATACCCCAGTATACAAGTTTGTCTTACTCTAGACATAATAACAAATAAAAGCACCATAAAAAATAAAAATAGCAGTTGATTTGGGCAATTGCTATTTATTAGTGAAAGCTTTACAGCTTTAAAGATTCAGAGGTCTTCATAATGATTTAACACCAAATGAGTTGCTACCAACATTAGCTGAATTATTGCTGCTCTATAATTACCTCCCGTTTGGTACAAATTTCTATTCAGCTTTAGATACAGAAGGGAGTCCTGAATTAAGTAAATCTTTATCGAAGTTTTTTGACATCACTAATTAATTATATTAACATACATAGCCTGTATCTTTCAAACATCCTGAATTTTATGTTTTTTACCTTCTGATTGTCAATGCAAAATTCTCAGTACAGATGCCATCAGAGAAATATCCGCTAAAAATCACAACTCAGTCTGATAATTATCAAGCTTACTACAAAGAGAGGTAAGAAATAATAAAAGTAATTTTATAGGAAAGACAGATTATCCTTATCCCTTTACAGGACACTAATAAGTCTCCAGCAGACCTAAACGAACAAAAAAAAGAAATAAAAAGACACATAATACATCCAGTGACAGTTCAAAATTCTGTTAAAGCCTTCCTGGGTAGTTTCTATAAAAATCAAAGCTCCTCAAAGTGAAGAACTCAAACTTCTGGAGGAAGGATAGCAATAACAACTAAGGAAAAGGTGAAATACTTTAGCCTTTAAAAGCTAACCTCACCACATACAAAATAGAAAATTCCTTAAAAATTTTCCTTTGCAGGAAGCAGAAGGAATCCCATGAGAGTTCTGCCAAAACTTTTCCATGATCCAATCAGATGAACACCTCCCCCCCACTAAGTACATCTGATTTCCAAACTTTAAAAAAAGTATTTCCCTTGACTTTGCACGCTAATTCAAAATTATAGGGGGATGTGGAAATTGTGCAGGAGTAATTATTGTTTTTTCCTGTTTGTTCTAAGTAAATACAGCATTTGAGTCCTTCCTCTGCAGACTCTAAGTTTGGATCCTTTTCTTCACGCCTTCCTTAGCTCTTATACTATTAGTCTGCTCTTAAAATATATTGGTCCTTCCCTGTAAGCAGTCTAGCTTAGACCCTTTTCTTCAGTTTTAAGGCTGCTTCTCTAAATGCCCCATTTTTTATTTATATTTTTCCCCCAGTTTCTCAGAAGAAAGTTCCATGACTGACCATCCTTCCCCTCCTCACCTCTCCTTTCCTTCCAGGGCTCCTTGTTGCTACCTTTGACTCTGAATGCAACTGTCATTTGGGTATTGCACAGATTCCTCTCTCAGCTCATTTACTGTCTCTGTTTTATTTGTCTGCCTTGTTGGCTGCTGGATACACCACAGCTTTCACTAACGTTTTAGAACATAATGGAATGCTTCTACAAAGTCCTTCCTCTGGGTAAAGTGCCCTTTGTTGCATTTCTGTGATTCCAACAGCATTCTTAGGTCCAAATTTTGCATTTATTTATCCCAAACCTTGTTCTTCCCTTTTCTATAACTTTCCTTCCCACTCTCACTGAATCCAAGTGTTATTTCCTTTACCCAAGATTCTGCTGAATCTTCCTCATGTCTTCAGGACCAAAAAAAAAAACCAAACTAAATAAAAAAAAATCTACTGTATTATCTTAAACCTTTATAATTTTACAAATCCAAACAATTTTTTGTTTAGTCATAATGTCATCCCATAAAGAAGAAATTCGACCTTTCCCTTTATATCCTGCAATATCTTTCTCTCCCATACTAAATTTACACATTTTCCCCTGTCTGCTAGATTTCAAACCAAAGAATGATTGGCACTACTCAGTGCAGATCCACTCCTTACTCCTCCCAGTTCCATTTATGTGTGTCTTCCAGTACTTTCTCCCTGACACATCTCTCTGGCTTTTCACTTTGTCTCCCAGAACAGACAGAAACCTATTCGATCATCTCTTCTGAAACACTCACTTAAAACCTTGTCTCAGTCATCCCTTTTCTTCTAGCCTAACTCTCCAGAGAATTCAGCAAGTATTAGAGACACCACATAAAAAAGGCACTGAATCGTAAACCCACAAACTTTAAATGGCACACATTAAGACAAAAGCTATTGCTGATAAATGAGAACGTTGCATTTTTCATGTGGTTTTTTTTACACCACTATAATATAAGCTGTGACAGCAAAATATATTCAACTCAGCAAGAAAACATAATTTGAGCAATTGGCTATTGGCCACATAATTCCATCACCTTATTTTCACTTTAAAATATTTGCTCTAAAAACTTTCATAATAAGAAAAAGAGGCTATTTAGAAAAGAGAATAAAGACTTCAGGCAGTTTCTTTATTTTTTCTCTCTGTAATTCTTACCCAAAATAAAGAGCTTTACAAATACTCCTTCCTCTGGTGCATACCTTTATGAGCAAAAGCTAACTACAAAGCTAGATTTTATACTGTTGTACAAGATATGCTTTGTATCTGTACTTGGTAGGTGTAAAAGTGTTTCGATTAAATGCACACCATACATTTAAGGATAAGTCTTTATCATAATTGTTACACTCTTTGCAAATGCCTTTACTGGGACTGATTGCCCTCAACAGCATAAAACTAGACAGCCATGGACCAATACCAGTTATCTACTGGTGAGAAAAACAGTATGCATCAACCAAAGCTCGGCAGCATCACCTAAGCCTATGTTAAAGCCACATCTACATTCAACTCTTGGCAGACCACACACAACACAGGACAGGAAAGACCTGTTGAGCACAAGATGGACAAGCCACAAGCATACAGTAGAGTATGGCGCTCATCTCTCCATTTGTAGTGACAGCGAGAAGAGGCATACAAAGTTTGTGATGTTGAAGTGAACTAGAGGCAGCTGTCACTCGGATACAGCTTATATCCTCCTCACACTCTCAACATCCCTCCCTGTGTAACTCTTCCTCATTTGAATCATCAGTAGGATTTGAACTTAAGGTGTCCCATCCCTTAAAATATCTCCAGGTGAACAGAGGTTAAAGCTTAAGTTAACAAGTGACAGTCAGATGGCTAAAGTTTTTTGACTGCTCATAAAATATTTGGCTGTTCCCTGCTATGAGTTCTCAAGCACTAAACCCCATCTGTAACCGTAACTGAGCCACAAGAAGTAGAAAAATGAACCAGAAGAAAAAAGCAACAATGGTAAACTACTTAAGACTCAAAGGCCAAAAAAACCCCTCACAAATGAAGTACACAAGCACATAAACTCAGTTCCCCTCATCTAAAGACAGCTGACCTACAGAACCATTTTCTGCAGTCTCTCACGTGTAATAAAATCTTGAAGGAGGGGATAAGAAAAGCTATGCAAATGCAATAGAAGTAATGTAATTATCTACATAGAAAACAGATTGTGCTTCCACTGGTAAATTTGTGCCAGATTCCAGCTGTGCTTATGTATATTGAAAACTCATCGTGTTTTTCACTCTTTGCTCCTGACCTTCCAAATGGCCCAGAGGAGTGAGACTATGCAAAGGATCATCAGTTAAGTACAACAGAGCTCCTGCTAGGCTTGGCTAATGAGATTTCTCCTCTAGCACTCTGGAACGGAGCAGAGACAGATCCATATTAGGCTCTTGTATTCATTATTTATCATTGTTCATTTCTCAGAGGTGTAACAGACACATCTGGAAGTATGTTTGCTTGAAAAGACTGAAGACCACATTTACATGCAAAGTAAAGGCATTATACCCAGTCAATTTATGGTTTACATTATTTAACAGAAAACACCACTGGCCAAAAAACATCGTATTATTAACATCCACCTCATTAAGTAGGATTTACATTTTCAAATGCAAATAGTACTAAGACTGTCTCTAGAAATTAATACTGTGAGGAAAAAGCTTTTCAGACCTGAAATACAGTAAGGAAAACATCTGTGAAATATGGGAAAAGGACCAGGAAGAGCCAAAATAAGGCACTTTATATAGAGCCCAGATCTAAGGAAAGGAACCACTCTTAGAAATCGCATGATTTGAAAGGCAGATGACTGCCACGGATGCTCTCCCTACGGTTTATCACAGGTAGTGTGTGCTGTTGTAGGCTCTGAAGCCTAGTTGTCATGTGGCTGCTGAGACCTCTCTAACCTCACCGCCCAGCAGAGGCAAAAATCTGAGATCCATTTGATTGGACAGTGGCAAAATATCAGGGTTAAAAAAAGAGATGAAAAAACCTCATCACAAAGTCGTCAGTTTATACAAACCTGCTCTCAACCTTGGGCAATACTGCTAATGGGACAATCGGTTATATCCCATTGTAAACAGATGCTGCCAAGCCTTTTATTTCCCTCTACATCCCATTATTTGCCTGGCAAACGAGGATTTTCAGACTACTAGGGCTTATTTCATGTTGAGATAAGGGCCTGTCACACCTCAGTCTGAAATATTGTCACAACAAAGTTTGGAAGCCACATCGCAGGCTGAGAGAGTTGGGGTTCTTCAGCCTGGAGAACAGAAGGCTCCAGGGAGACCTTATAGTCCCCCTCCCAATATCTGAAGGGGGCCTACAAGAAAGCTGGAGTGGAACTTTTAACAAGGACATACAGTGATAGGCTGAGGGGTAATGGTTTTAAACTGGAAGAGTGGAGATTTAGAATAGATATCAGGAAGAAATTTTTCACCATGAGGAGCAGGTTGCCCAGGGAAGCTGTGGATGCCCCATCCCTGGAGGTGTTCAAGGCTGGGTTGGATGAGGCTTTGAGCAACCTGGTGTAGTAGGAGGTGTCCTTGCCCATGGCAGGGGGATTGGAACTAGACAATCTTTAAGGTCTCTTCCAACCTAAACCATTCTATGATGCAATGATCTAAGAGTCCCAGCAAAGAGATCACAATATGGCACTCAGGAAGAAAGCTGGCTTCGCTCAGACTGCTTTAATGTGGCCTGACAACCCACAGAATACATTTTAGGATCTATTTCTCCTAATCAGCATAGGAAGAAACAGTGATTTGAGATGTGTTACTTTTTTCCATAAAGGTTTGCTAGAGTTGGCTTGGAGGTCCTAATGCATAAGGAAGGCCTCCATACATAACAGTGAACACGCAAATTCAAGATTTTTAATTTACAGACACAAAATGCAATGTCTGCAATGGGGTGCACTCAGCCTCATCCTAAAAGCAAGTTAGAGAATCAAGTTTAACACAGTTGTGCTTCAAGTAAAATACTAAACCAATTGCCACTAAATGCAGCATTTTGCAAAAGGTTTGCTTGACGTAAATGGGTTTAAGAACTTTTTGATATCAAAACTGAAAACCATGATGAAAACACGTTTTCTTGTACAGTTTGGAGTAGGTGATATTTACAAAACCTTGGCAGAAAAAAGATGGCAAAAGTGCTAGGACAACTTCTAAGATATTGTCTATTGAAAAGGACAAGCAGAAGCATCATAGACTTGATCAAAACATTTCCATCAAACTTCACAGGCTGGTTTATTCAGCAGTGACTAATTCTCCTCAGGGGCTTCCAATGTAGATCACAAGAAATATTTTCACATGCTTAGAAAATGCAGACTGTCCCTTAGTTTATACATTAAGCTCTTCATCTCCCCAATTACAAATGCTTTTATATATGAAAGGATGAAGCTTAAGGCTGTGCCGTTTCTTCCTGCTTGATATCCCTTGGTAATTAGGTACAAGACTGACATCACTGTAATAATTTCTGATAATGTACTAATATTTGGCTGTTTGGCCACAATGTCACTTCGAAATGAATACAATTTGGAGACTGGCAGGAAGCTGCAGTATGGACCTCCTATCTACAAACCTTGCTTTAGCAGGATTTTTGTTAGTTCTGCCTCCTGAGTATGTTCCCTCATATATAGAAAATTGGTGCCAATAGCAGTTACAGTTTAAACAAGCAGGGGGGGGGTTATGTAATACTTAAACACAGCTACCTGTAAAACCTAATCAAATCCACACTTGTGCTTTGTTTTTTCTACATTAGATAGGCAAACCATTGGTCTCCCCATAAGACCAAACTGGTTATGGTCCTTGCCCATCTCTTTTAGTTCTACTTTATGCTCATTTTTCATTAAAAAGGATGCTCAGAAAATGACTACTCAGGGCTTACATCATTAACACTTATGTAAGGAAAAAAACCCCAAACATAGGGCTGATACTTACTGGGTCTGCATTTGCATTTTCATGAGTAGGCAACCTGCTGACCTTGAATAATTTACAAAGAGCTTTTTATTCCTGTCTGATCACCTCAGCTTAATGCAGAAATTTTAATGTCATTAAGCACAGGGCCATTGAGGCTTTTTTGTCTGGTGGTGGGTTGCTGGGGTTTTCGGGAGTTCGAGGGGTGGTTTTGTTTTGTTTTGTTTTTTTTAATAGTTCTTAGAATTATCCAATTTTGTCTACACAATATTCCAATCTTTTGCCTAATTAAGATGAAGACCTTTGACCTGTACTACACGAGTAATTCCAGCCTGGGAAGCCCCAGCAGTAGCCTTGATCACAGACTAACCACGTTACCTCCTCTCTGCACCTTCTTCATGGACTCGAAGTACTCTCTCGCAGTGGTATCTTTACAGGTGGAACCTCTTTAGTGTTAGGTCACTGTATTGGGTAGAGATGGCAGGATTTTGGTGGCAGGGGCCTGCAGGGTGTCCTGTGTGGGACAGGACACAGCCAGCCCTGTGCTGGTCCCAGCTGGCTCAGCAGCTGCCAAAAGGGGTGCTCAGGACTGCGGCCAACTGGAGCAGCCCCGGCCCTGCTGCAGGGTGTCTTTAAACACGGTGGTGGCTGCTTCTGGAAAAGCTCATTTCTTCCATGTCAGGGACATCAGACCACAGAGCCAAAATAACAGGCATGTACAACACTCCTGGAGCAGGCACAAAGATGCATTGAAGAGCTTGGAATCACCCAGCAAACAAAAAAGGCAGCAATCAGAAGTTGAGAGAAAATTTGGGCATTGCATTTATGGAGCATTTAGATTGCACCATGGGAAGTGAATTACATTTATCATATGCCTAATGCATCAGCAAATGGTCAAACTGAAATAAAAAATGGCGTGTTCGAATTGTTTAGCCGCTCTGATTCTTTCCTGTCAAATGAAGTCTCTCAAAATTGCCACTTCTTAAAAGTGTTTTTGCTAAACAAAGCCCATGCCTGTCACAAGATCTTTTTTCATGTGACGACGAGTATTATTCAAATGGACACAAATTAACGTTATTGCCTTGACAGAGTGTATGAAAGGAGAATGAAGAACATGATATGACATTGCCAGTGATGCAACAACCTGCCACTGCAAAAACCAAATAAGTAATACGCAGGTGGCCAGACAATGTGATCCTGCAAAGGCACATTCCAACCCTGTTACCATCCACGTGGTTGAGGTACACTCACATTGCATCGATTCAGAGTTTGTGCACTTTTAAATACTTACAGCACCTCAAATCAAAACTTCACTTCAGTTTCAGGGAAATACAAAGGCAAGAGAAATTAAAGAAATGAAAGCTATTCAAATCAATCCGTAGTCTTAATCAAGCTCTTTAGTAAAACAGAGGGTATTTTAAAACACTAAGGAAGATTAAAAAAACCCTTTACATTCTATGCATATTACAGAAACATTGCTTGATTTTAACAGATTATACATGGGCATTTCCAAGTTTCTTTACCAGCTTCTTAAGCTGAGATAAGACATTTGCATAAATACCAACATGAAGATCCAAGTTTCACAATTCCCAACCATAGTTACCAGTCATCTTTCCTCAAAAACTCACTTTTTCACATTTGGAAGTAGTCTGTCATTTAGACTGCCATCTAATTTTCAAAGATCTCCTGTTTAAAGTGGACATTTAGTCCCTCTTTTTGCAATGTTCAGAAGTTAACAATTTTTTCATCTTTTTTTTTCAAGTATGAGCATTCATTCTGCTGTGAATCAAAAAAAAAAAAAAAAAAAGAGCACCAGAAACCACTGAATTATAAACCAAAAAAGGAAAGGAGAGTAGAAATAAAAAGCAAGTAACTTTGTTCTTCTGTTCTCATCTCACCTACACAATAAAAAAAAAAAATAAAAAAAATCAGATTTTCTGCCACACTAGAAAAGTTAGGGAACTGAACCCAAGAGAGGATTTTGGAAATCTGTGGAAGAAACGTGAACAATTCTCTCCTAAAAGACAAAAGCTACCAAACAGGAACAGCTGACATGGCCTCTTTTCTAAAATTCAAACATCAAAAGTTTGCTTCCTAAGGACCACCATGAGCCAAGAGAAAAGAAACAGTAGCAGGTGGAATTCTGCAGCTCTAGAAGAGCAGAATATGCATTAGAACTAGAATTAAATGAAGATCAAAGAAACAAAATTATTTATGCTATGTGTGCACATAATGGATAGATACAGTAATTATTTTCTCTCATTGTTTGGAAGCTGCTGTGATACTCAGTATATTTTATTATTATTAGTTTAAGAATGTAGCTATATGCTTAGCTGAATGCTTTTCACTGTCATTCAGTAAAACACCTAAAATGTACAAATGTACTTTAGCACATTACATTTTGTTTAACTACTATATTTGGTATATTTAGAAATGACAGTAAGATCATGAAACAAATAATGACCCAGTGCTTTTTTTTCTTCCTTCAAAAATGTCTCAGTTCCTCAAAGGGCCTGATTATTTACAGCATTTCATTTCTAGTTTCTCTCATTCACAGCTAGAGGTAGTTACTCGATCAAAGAATTGGAGCATTTAATCTGACCAGCCATTATGCAACACTATTTAAGAGTTTTGCAGAGTTTCAGACTAAAACAGACACAATAAACAATAAAGGAAATGCACAGTCAGAGCTACAATCATGTTTACTTCATGTCATCTCTTTAATAAGACTTGATCAAAGAGAAAGGAAGAGCAAAGGTGAAAAAGTCTCAGAGCTACACATTGGGGTTTTTTAAAATGAAAATATACATTAAATATTTGCTTTATTTTTTTGTTGTTTTCTCGGCTCATATTTTGACCTTCATACTGACCATCATACCTTAGGATTTTTTAGAGTAGAAAACAATCATTTTCCAACAAGAAGTAGTAATTTACATGATACTTTAACATTTAAGTTATAACAGTTAAAGTTCCCAACAGGCATAAGTAAAAATTGCAGTAAAATTAGTAACTACTCAGCATTTGTGCACTAATATTTGGTGAAACAAAGTCCTAACAGCAAGGGTATAACTAGTCTTCAGAAGAATCAAACAGAAAAAAGCCCCACACAAAACAGACAAGAAAACTCCTAACAGAAATTGTCAAAAAAATTACGTGGGACTTATGAATGAAAGTAAATTAATTTAACCTAGGCCTTAGACTAAAATAAAGATTTCCTGGAGACAGACAGGAAGATAAAGAAATTACTAAGAAATTGACATGCTGAATTACTGAATATGCGTTGGGAAAGAAAACTCATGGACATTAGCAGTGGAATCCAACAGAGAAATGGGCTAAGTGTTTGCTGAGAAGAGAAAGAACTGGGCTCATCAGTTCAAAAGATCACCTACAAGTCCTGTGACCTTACATAAAGCAATAACCAGTGTCAACTCTGCCAACATGCGATTACACTCTTATATTTTGAAGCTGCCCTACTGCATATGGAGCATCTGGATATACAGATGTGACCTAAGAATGAAACACTAAAAAAAAAAATAAAATAAAAAAATAAAAAATCAAGTTTTCACTGAAGAATCTCTAACTGAAATTATTTTTCAGTCAGTAAAAGGTTAGTCTTGTTGTGGTTAGTTAAGATCATGATATAATTACCCTTAGAGGGTCAGACCATCTGTTCATGAAAGTCCTAGCAGCTATTCTGAAGTAACATCGTTTTCAGTCTTTATATTTTTCAGCAGCCTGGGTCTCCCTCTAATTGTGGCTTTCAAATATTAACTACAAAGTCAAATTAAAATGTCACCAGCATGTTAAAAGACTGAGTAAAAACCATAAAGGAAATTAAACCAACAATTCATTTGGTGAAATGAAAGAGCAAAACCAAAGTGTACAACGGCTATAAATAAAACCACAAAACGATTCACTCACATTGCTTGCATGCATCATTCTTCTGCATTCTGAGACCCTCTACATCATTCGCGGTTTCAGTCAAAGGTTTTTTTAAGTTCCCTTTTCACCCTCAATACTGTGTGTTAAATGGTAACACGGTGCATCAACTTTTTGCTAAACCAAGATTAAGTGAAATGATTGATGATACTGAATACTAATAAGTCTACTTCAATGAAACATTATGTAGTTTTCCAAGACAGATTTATAATACATGCCAGTTGTGCCATGTTTTTTCATATTGATTCCCTCTACCAGGTATGACAGGCAAGCAGAAGCAACTGTTTTCAGTGACATTTGCTTACCATATGAGATTTCTATCATGTGGAATACCTTGTTATTAAAAAATGATCTTCAAGAGGTGGTGATTGTTTGGTTTTAGGTGGTTGTTTTTTGGTTTTTGGGGGTTTTTTTTGTTTTGTTTTTTGTTTGGGGTGGGGTTTTTTTGTTTTGGGGGTTTTTGGTTTGTTTTTTGGTTTGGAGTTTTGGTTTGGTTTTTTTTTTGAAGAGTACACGATAAGCTACTAACTCACTGCAACAACTTTATAAACACAAACTTCTTGTTTACTTTCTCAAACATATCCACAATTCCCGTTTATCTAGGCTGGAGAGAAATCTTAAGGGTGTTTTCACATTTGGAGAATATATTTTATAGATACCCATTTTCTTTTCCCCTGTTCTCATTTCTCTTTGATCTTATGTTGCTATATTTGTCATTTTACAGCCCCTGAATTTCCACATTTCTGCTTCAAAACCAGCTCACATTAAATGTAAGCTTAACTATTTAATGCATCTTTTATAGACAGACTATCTATGCCAAGTGTTATCACCTAATTTAACATGATTTTTATGCTCCAAAATTGTTCCTTTTCCCTCTTCAAGGGAAGTTGGAAGTTAACATCTAAGATTCTTTCACAGAAACCACTGGAAATCCACAGATGCAAGAGTGGCACACCAAAATTTATGTCTCATTAGTAAACTATCATAGATACTCTTCTGTTAGTTCACTCAATCCATCTTCCTTTTAATTATGATTGCTCTTTAAGTTTTTCCTGTCCTTTTTTCCTGTTGGAATAGCCCCTACTTGAAGGCTACGATGACAAGACTCCATCAGTGCCATATGCTACCAAAATGGGCATTAGCTTAACCAGTTCTTGCCTGGGAGGCTGAGCAGGTGGGCCTGGCACGGCACATGGTGGTCCCAACCACCAGTCACCAGTATGGTGCTGCCCCAGCCCTGCGAGTGGAGCAGCAGGACAGAGTGTCGAGTACAGACTAGGGCAGGGGAAGGACTCGTGGTTCCAACCTTGTTGCTAGCAAGAGCAAAGTCAGTACATCTGAGACTACTTGCTGCTCATGAGATGAGGAAAAAGGAATCTTTCTTCACTGCTCAATGGCCAATAATTAAAAAAAAAAAAAAAAAACCAAAGTTGTAAAATACGGTTTTGTAAAAAGAAGCTGGATAACTTAAGAGATACCTCTTTATTTGCTCACTACCGAGATCTAATGTTTCCATACAGATAATAATTTAAAACTTGGTATGGCACCCATGACATTACCAGTGTTTACACAATGTTCCTAAACATGTTATCTTTTTCTGTCTTGAAATACACATTTTCAGCAAAAACAAGCTACGAACAGGTAGGTCTAGTGTCTCTTACGATGTTTGAATAAGTATGCTGATGGTAAATCAGATTGCCACGTTTCTTGCAGCAGCTGCTGGCAGCATTACATGAACTGCTCATTCCAGTGAGCCCTTTTCATCCAAGGAGCTTCAGTAGGATTCCAGTCACAGTGGTTTTAATTTCAGTAGTAATTCTTGATTACCACCTTGCAAGTCAAAATTCAGGGTGTTGCATAGAGAATGAAACAGATGAACACTTTTATAAGGATTAAAAAAAGTTTTCTGTAGCAGAAGTTGTCAACTGATACCGCACAGTATTGTCACAGATGTTATCCCATCTTCCCAAGCTTCCTCCAGTTATTTTAATAAATATGTTCAGTACAGCTAATATCACCGCTAAGCATCAACTGCACTGTATGAACACTGAGCATTTCAGATACAGGAGAGGAAACCAAAACTACACAAAGGAGAAGTTTTTACAGTCAGAGTGTATCAGCTTCCTTCATCTGAATTTAAGCACCTGCAACACATCAGTATGCCCAAGAGCAGTTGGAAAAGCTTCATCTAAACTTTTGAAATGGAACTAATATTGTACTGAAGGAGCTTTTCTCCCTTCCCCCACAGGACACGATCACTGATTGCTTATAGACCAAGACTTAATGGCTTCTAAATACGTCCAGATATTAAGTGTATTTCAAGGGAACTGCTTTATATTGTTTTAATCTCAAAATCTGTGTATCACAGAAGTGGGATAAAGAAATGAAGTTTTGCAGCCACAGAGATTGTGTTAGTTATGAAAAAGTCTCAAAAAACACAAATTAGCACTTTAGTTACATAAAAAGTATTATCAACACAAGAAAAACCCTGTTCCACTATCTCCAACTTTTGCAGAAATTACTGAATTACACAGGTAGCAGTACTAAGCAGTAATAGCACGTGCTGTCTAGAATAACTTTGCAGAATAATAAACAGTTGTGCTGTCCAACCCCCCAGGATCTGACCACAGCAGATGTTTCAGCCATTTGCATTTAATATCCTTGTTTTATGGATACAAAAGTGAAAAACAGACACAACTAAGGTCAGTTTTGAAACACTACCACTGAAAAGTGTTTGGAAATAATCAGAAAGTGTAGCAGAATCTCCTGCAAACTGGTACAATGTTACACTAATTACCAAAACCCTATTATTCAGCATGGCTCAATTTCTCATTACCACCTCATCAAGGCTAAGAGTTATTTAGCGAGCACAGCTACCTTTAGCCAGAAACAACATCCATGCATGATCAACAGCTGCCTCCTCGCTGCTGGTCGTCTTCCTATGGTATGTCTTCTTTTTTTAAATAGCTACCATTTTGGAATTTTAAGCTAACAAAAACTATCTAGTATTCAGGTTTTTCAGTTATTTTATCTTAAATTAATTAATAATTCCAGAAAACACAACACCAAATTTCATCCTCCTCAAGGTGATCCAATGTCTCACCTGTCTCAGGAAAGATTTCCACTGCTTCAAGATGTACCTTAAACCAGAAATGCCAGTTTTGATTATTCTTTTCCTAGCAATTCTCTTCTTACTGTTCTTTTACATGTCAATTAAACTTTCACAGAAGGATTTTCCACATCTAGAGTCCATTTTGTTACTGAGCAGTATTTATTGTTCAAAACACACTACAATCTAAACAGCTGCCTTGTTAGCTCAGCTACCAAAAACTCAAAGGAGACTAAGCCATCTCACTAGGCACATTAGGCCATCTACTAACAGAAAAAAGGATGACAAAAAGGGTTAGCCTAGGTACAGGGTACTGCTTCACTGCTGCGTACAGGGCTGTGACTGTATTCTAATCAGCAAGAAAAAAATAGAGAAAAGTCATACACAAACCCAAAATCCTCTAAGGACTATGAACTGTCTTAAGGGATACCGTTGTTGCCCAGCATGTTTGGGTTTTTTCTTTATTTGGTTGAGTGTGTTGGTGAAAACCAGAAAACTAATCCCAAACCCTAAGAAGAGAACTAGAAGTTGATTGCTATTGAATAATACTAGCTTCAACACAGAGTTATGAATGATGTGACGGAAGCTGTACTTACATTTTCATTTTTAACATCATCACAACTTTGCATCTCAATTGCACCTCAAATTTTCAGGATTTCCCACATCAAGCATACCCTCTTAAAAATATGAAATAGCAGATCATTAGCTATTGGGCTCTTGTACCAGAAGCAACTCAAAGATAGCATGCACTCTACTTCTAATTTTCTTCCACAATATTTTGTAGTAGAGTAGCACTCTACTTTCGTGAGCTTTGTGGCACTGTAGCAATTAAACATATACTGATGCAATACAAGTTTAGTACAAAAAAACCCCAAGAAACACTTTGCTTGAACTAGGGAAAAAAGTTTTAAAAAAGAGTTATGCCTAGTAGCTGATTTGGGTTTTTTTCATTTTGTTTTTCCAAGTATTAAAGCTTGATTCGTTTTTAACTGCATTTTTTGCAGTGCTGCTGACAGCCTTTGTCTAACCTTGTTGTTAAGGTACGTTCACTACTGGAACTGCTGGAACCATTCTTTCATCTTAGTTTCTCTGCCTGTCCTTCAGAATGATGCTGTATGCCAAACAAAGGCCAAGAATGCAAAATGAAAATCTCTTTTTTTTTTTTTTTTTGACAGCTTATATGAGAACCTCTCAATTCCTTAATCAACTTTCCCATTCTACACAGCAACAACGAGAAAGAAGTACAAGGGTAGGATATTTAAATTTCAATACCATATAATAGCATATTCCTCTTAGTGAGTTGTCATGCTGCTTAAAAAAATTAAGATATCACAGAGGTTGGGAGGATTATTTTTTGAAGGTTCTTTTCCCCTTTCCTTCCACATTTTTCAATCTATACAGCTAAAAGCAATTTTACTTGACTAAATTCATAGGACAAAGACTTTGAAAAACAGGAGCTGTAAACTCAAGCTCTGGTGGCTGTTTAACTGCTTCCACATAGATAGATGGAAAGTTTATTTTATTGCCACTTACTATTTGACAAAATAAAACACAGGGGAAAACATGTTGTTCCTTCCAGAGATAAGGCTGGTTTGGGGAAAAAAAATCAAGGTCAAAACCAAAACGGCATGTATCCAGTGAGTTCTGAATACACAAAGTAATAGCAAGACAGAAATAATAATTAGCATTCGGGATTCCAACCAGAATTGGTTGTCTTCAGTTACAGCTGTTTATTTTACCCAGTAACATCTAGGCAGTCGCAATATTTAGGTTTCAAAATGACTGGAAATGAAAATGCTATTTCCCTTTTTCTCTACAGACGTATTTTGTTGGTCTCTAAGATCCACGCTGAAGGCCCCAGCGCTCAGAGCAGCACCCGTGCCCGGTGGCAGCCAGCGGCGCAGCAAAGGGGCTGCAGCAGCAGAGCCCACCCCCAGGCTCGGCGGCACGTGCTGGGCATCACCCAAGCTCCAGCAGCACCCTTCTCCCTCCCTACAATCCAAACCTACCCTTCCCACAGAAGGCTACGTCTCTGAACAAACAGGAAATTCCTAAAGTAATACTGACTTTCCAGTCCCTGTGTACTCTTGAAAAATTCTTCACTTCTACCCCTTTATGCCCCCAAATACTGTGAGTTTGCCTGCTAGTAGCCTTCAAGGAAAATCCCCAAAGAAATCAAACTCAAACTTCCCATGCCCTTCTGGAATCCTCTAGTCCCCTCCTCTTCTGTAACGCCAACCTACTTTCATGAAGCTTTACGCCCTCGTTTCTCTGCATAATGCAGACAGTTGCTTTATTCATCCCAGATAACTCTTGTTTACTCTTGAAACCATCTCCCTGATGCAATCTGCAGAGAAGTTTGAGGTTTAAAAGCTGACTTTAACTGTCTCTTCCCACTGAAAAGTTTGCACACGCCTGTGTAAGATCACAAATTAAATCCTAGATCTGCAGTAGACGGAAGGAAGTCCTGCCTTGCAGCAGTACAAGATCTGTTCTATCTCCAGTGCGCTACGTGGACAGGTTTGTGTGCTTAGGGAAGTCTGTGCTGTTAAAAGAGATTTTTTCAAGAAGAAACTAAAGTAGATATAAACACAAATCAAAATTCCATATTGAAAGGTCTGTAATACTTAAGAGGAAAGGTTTTCTGTGATGATTCAGTCATTTAAGACAAGTCATTAATACATATGCACACACACTTCACTGCCATTACTGTTCGGTGTTTATAAAATCAGTTTAATTAGAAAATATTCCTATGAAATTCTAGATACAAAAATAACACTTTTTTCTTAGGAACAATTTGGAAGACGTAAGTGATAGTTCCACTTATGTAAATCATGACTGTGAATCCACATTTCTAAGACCTCTGAACTTTAAGAAGGATAAACATCCAGATTTCAAAAAATCAAAAAGCAAAGCTCAGTTCTTGGGGTGAATTTGGAGCTAAATTCTCATTTCCACAGATTTCAAAACTATGAAACTTTGTGAATTAAGTACAGACTTTTGGATAGCAATCTTTATTAAACTCTGTAAAGGATAGGTGAAAGGAAAGAGCATGACAGCTGCATTCCTGCTTGGTTTATGAAACAAGAAAAAAGTTACCAGCAGAAGACACATAAGATTTAACGTTATGTAAGAAGCCCAAATGTGTACAGGTGTCACTCAGCTGTCAAACAACATAGACCCACAATAAGAACACAGGGAGAAACAGCATCACATAATAAAGCTTCTACAATCCTTCACATTTCACTCTATGGCCCAATGATTACAGGACTAAAGTGACTCAGAATAAAGAGATTAAAGCCTATTCTTGCTTTTCCATTAGTCTGCTGAGTAATCTTTGGCAAATCACTTGACTTTTCTATATGTCAGCATCCCGATTTGTCAAATTGGTGTAACACCACTTAATTCCTTTATAAATCACCTTGACATCCAGTGATGAAGACGAGCTTTATTGTAACAAATGAAACAGTTCTGAGCCATTTAGTAGTATGTTTAATAAGATTCATAAATGTATAACAGTGATTTTTTTCAACTTAGAAAGGAATCAGCTTAGAAGTTCCAATGCGTATCTTGCTTTATGAGTTAGATGTTCTATCCCCCCAACATTTTCAGGACATAAAACAATTGCCAGAAGACCTTTCAGTTTATTTTCCAAAGCTGATATAAGACAAATATTTATGAAATATTCTTATTTAATAGTTTTAAGAAATATTTTGTTAGTCTAACCTATATAACTTCCACAAAATAAACTATCAAAGGGCGCTGAGAGCTAACTATGAATCACTACCTACAGAACATGATTTCTTTTACTCTTTCTTACTAATTCAGAAAAATTAGGTCATTCTTCTGGCATTGCAGTTATAAGTAGAGTATTATACTTTCTTGAAAAAAAAAATTACTTTACAGGGTAATAATAGCTTCACCTGAGTACAACTGAAACACTTCTAAAATTCTCTTTTGCTTGATATACTGAGCTAATAAAGAGAATGGAAGATTGTAAAGCCATCTTTCCCTCAATTCTATCACACAGCACAGCAAAAATCTGATCTCTCATCCTAGAAATTTCTATCTTGTTTTACAAAATCAGATTGTAGAAGGCCCTCTCCCCCCTTCCCAAAATAACCTTTACATGGTTAATATAAAAATATTGCTTTTCTCTCTGCGTTTTCAGCTGCTCCGCTGAGGGTTAAACAGTCTCTAACCCATCACCATCCAACTGCTTTTATTTGCAGACCATTACAGCATGAGCTTCCCACACTATTTTACATCCTTATTAAGCATTCCAGGTTAACAGAAAACATTTTTAAGCTTTGATAAACGTTTCAAAGAATCTAGCTGATTTTTTTAAGAAACCGAACACTGAAAGAGAAGAAAAATTTTAAGGAGCAAAGAAATGATTCAAGTGGCCACTTGTGCATGTGCTGAGAAATGTTATTTTGATAAAAAACATCAGAGACTAGAAAAGATAAGTACAAATCTGATTGCAACTCACATTAAGATAAATTCAAAATTTTCTTAAATAGGTCCAACATTTCATTACCTTGTAAAACTGTGGTAGCTGCAGCTTTCCAATTAGACATGAAATGTGAGGTAAAAAGCTTCATCCACACATCAGTGACTTTTCTGAGGCTACAATTGCATGGGATAGCACGAAATTGCCTTGTGTTGAACATTGGTCCAAAAAGGCTTAGAAATCTACTATGAAGTACTCTTTTTCCTTCTTTATATAGACTACAGGTACAATTATCAGCAAAATAAAAAGCAGCAAGGTTGTATTGTCCTTTCCACCAGAAATATTATGCTTTGCAGAAATAATTGGCAAAATTTATGTTCAGCAGCTTTCAAATTCCCAGTAGTTGTTACAACACACACATTCAGGGAACATTAGGTGCAAGCAAATACATCTAAACTTTAAATTAACAGCATCACATTCCCACATAGACCATTCATTAAACTAATTCTTATGTTATGAGCAGCTGGCATGCTTATCCAGTAACATAGTGGTAAACTGAGTAAACAGTACCTAGAGGTTAGTGCTGGAGTTCGTATATATACCACTTACTACGGTAACATTCCAAACTAATTTAAAATGCAATAAACTTGACCTTGCTGTTGTGCTTTCAGTAGTTGGCACCTCAAGATCGATTAACAGAAAAAAGCTCATAATGGCTTCATACATTTCAGTTTTTATTTTATATATATTTTTATATCTACATATCTGTAACTACATATACATGCCATCGAGAAATAATGGAAGATGGAAATTATTTTTGCAAAATATTTTGCCTAGCAAATTACCATAAAACGAATTAATATTTCAATAAACAATTTTGACAGTATACAATATTATGATAAACATAATGGCTGAATCATATAATGGTTGGAGTTGGAAGGGACCTTGCAGATCATCTAGTTCCAAACCCCCTGCCGTGGGCAGGGACACCTTCCACGGACCAGGCTGCACAAAGCCCCATCCAACCTGGCCTTAAACACCTCCAGGGATGGGGCACCACAGCTTCCCTGGGCAACTTGTTCCAGTGCCTCACCACCCTCACAGTAAAGAATCTCTTCCTAATATCTAATCTAAACCTACCCTCTTTCTGTTTAAAACTGTTACCCCTCATCCTATGGCTACACTCCCTCATCAAGAGTCTCTCCCCACCTTTCCTGTAGCCCCCTTTAAGTACTGAAATGTCACTATAAGGTCTCCCTGGAGCCTCCTCTTCTCCGGGCTGAACAACCCTAACTCTCTCCTCTTACCCTCATAGCAGAGGTGTTACCAAAACATGCTCTTGAAATAGTTAACAGTTATTAGCGTTGAGACAATGGGAATATTCTCATGGAGGAGGAGAATTCTATCCTTGAGTCTGTCAAGGATGAATCTGAGAAAGAACTCCTAATGTAATAAAGCAAATAATGTTATCATTCTTAACGAGAAACATTCTGGAGCAAGATGGGCATATGGACCATGAAAATGCTACTAATCTACTTAGCCAACTTGGCAGAAAAGTGAAAATTCTAAGTGTCCTAAGATGACCAACCTTCATTATAATACGAAAAATCACACCCCTGGGTCAAAAAGCCCCTGGCCCAGGTGAAGACCCTTCCCATGAGCATGCACAGTAGCTATAACTCGACTGTGCAATCATATGTAAATTACTAACCAATCAAATATTAATAGAAGGTACTAATATAGACCTGTATCCATGCAAAAATAAAATATATCTTTATACCACAAGTCACAGATGCTTCACTACAGACTCAAGTATGATAAAAAGTGATTAATAGAAAGTTATTGTTGTTGCTACACTGATTTTTAAAGAGGACAACAAATAGCAGTTTCAGAAAATAGCACGTTGCAATTTCTCTCCTTAAGTAGTAAACCATTTTCTTTTCAAATAAATTAAATGCTTAGTAACCAACTTGTCTCTAATGGATATGAACTGAATGTTTTTGAGCCAAACGCTACAGCATGACATTCAACTGAACGCTACGCCATTTGCTACTGTTACTGAAGAACCACTTTCTCCCACAATAACTGTGTGAAATCTTGTTCCTTTGACCTCTAATACCAGGCATCAGTCACCACAGCTTTCCATTTTGAACTATTCATTACACCCAAACCATATTCTACTTGAATTCTGAACCACTTCAACAGTTTTCCATCTCACTTTTTAATTTGATTTCCACATTTATTTTTCCCAACACTGTAAAAGGTTAAGAACTTTAATCCCCACTGCCCTGCACATACTGCATTTATTTATTTGCAAAACAAGTGTAAGCTTTGCAGTCTCATTTAACTGTGCTTTCAGTTAAGATTTTTTTGCATAGGTATAATTGCTGCAAATGCCAAAGGTGCAGAACAGTCTAAGAGTCCACCCAATGTTAATTCAGTAGAATTTCAAAAAGAGTACCTATTTGACATTTCTTCGAAGGTGATTGATCTTTCCAACAACTTTAGATAAGGTCTAGAAAAAGGTGTTAGTAGAGAAAACATAGCATGACATGGCCATAAGACTGACCAAGAATAAAAACCTGCTACGAATGATTACTACATGAAGTTTTACTAACATCCTATAGAGTAAAAGGGGAAAGAAAAAACAAAACACAGGTAATGTAAGATATGAGAATAGAATCACAGAACAGTTCCGGCTGGCAGAGACCATGGGAGGTTACATGATCCAATCCCCACTCAAAGCAGAGCCCTGTGGGCAGAGCCCACAGCAGAACGTTGTGTAGACCACAACGTTCACAACCTGAACCCATCAGCCTATGATGCTTCCAAGGATGGTGATTCCACACAGAATCACTAATCCCACATTAAAAAAAAAATATAAAAATTTATATGGGTTAGAAGAACAAGGTTCCTTTGCTTATATCCTTTGACAGACAGCAGAATGACAGCAGATGGTACAGGCAACAGTTGGGTCAATTCCCTTCAGGAGTGGAGGGGAGAAAAAAAGACTTCATTCCGCCTCTTAAAGAATTGTGCTCCTATGATACTTCACTATTCCAGGCCAGAGACTGGCGCTTTCAAGGGCAACATGCCAGCTTGTGTACTTCTTCCTTAAACTGCAGGGTAACCCTTTAGAATGTTCCCTGAATCTTGTGGAACTGAGCCCAGAGATAATCAGAAATTACCTTCTGTCCATGAGTGGCAGCCATGTTCAGCTTCCGTAGATGCTGGAATCCACCAGGACTGAGTCACTAGGCCCCTTTGAAATAAACCACCAACCTCTATTGAGCAGGAACATGACAGACTATCCTTTCTTCATTTAAGGATCTTTTTGTATTCAGGCTCTGCCTGAGCCATATGGCAACATGAAAGAGCAATAGATGCCTATCCTCAACCCTCCTGTAACGCAGCATCCTTCAGAAGTACTCAGTAAGATTGCTAGCTATTTGAGTTTCCTAAAAACCCAATGCACATACGGAGACTCTTCCCTCATTAAAACTGTAAAACTGATCATGAAAGATGGCTTTACAATTTATGAAGAATTAGAACTCTACCTTAATAAACTCACCAACTAATGGCCAAAGATGTGGGAGCTAAACTAGCTCTGAAAAGCCTGACTTAAACCCGTGGCTGTCATGGTATCCTGAATTGTGATAGATGTTCTTTCTAATATGATTATATTTCGCAGGTTCATCAAAGTGCAGAACTTGTCTTAAAGGTCCACAATTATATGCACCATGCAGAAAATCACATCCATAGAGAACTAGCAGCAAGTTCTGGTAAGTGTCTTTTCTCAAATAGTTAGTGTTGTCTCCATCATACTGTTAAACTTCGCACAAAAATTCATTTGTAGTGTAATTTTTTTTAATTTGATGCTAAAGAAAAATATCTGCAGGGACATTCTCATCTAACACTAAAAATTCTATCATTCCATCCTCAGCTAACTTGAAAGCATACAGTATGTACGCCCATTTACAAAAACATAGATTTATATTCATAGGTTCTTATTTCTAAAGTCACACCTGCTTCCCAAGCTAATTAAGTATAAATCCTAATACAGTGTCTGGACTAAATATGCTAAAGTAACACTTTATGAAGCACAAATTTATGTTTAGAGGGAAAAAAATACTTCATACTGCTGGACTGATAGAGGCAGTAATACTTAGAACTAATTTTACTTTTGCTTTGTGTAGGTATGCTGAAAAAGGACAGCACTGGTATGAATGCAGAGCAATAAGCAATTAAACAGGTAGAAAAGTGCAAAGTTGTCATCATAGAATTAAGGCTTTCAAAATAACAGAAAAGTATTCACAAGGAGAGAAAGATTAAAGGATCACTGCACACATTTCCAAACTTTTCTATAAGCAGGCTTTTATGTGAAAAATGAGTGCATCCCTATGATGACTTAGAAAATGGATGATTTCCTCTTTTAAAAGCATATATTAAGAAGAATAAAGCAATGACAAGAAATGCATCAAGCAAGTTGCAAGGGCTTCATAACCATGCACCAAGATAAGGAACAGTGGGAAACCTGTGAAAAAGAAAAAAAACCAGATTTTTCACAAATCTATGGTCTTGTTTAACAAAAAGTCCTCTCTGGGCTGCATAAATAATATTCCTGCTGTAACCTAAAGCTCCACAAGCTGCAGCACAGCACACATCCTGAAAGACTGAAAACAAGGACTGTGGCAGCAAAGGTGCTTATTTATCTAAACAGAAGTTTTGGCTAACATTTACCTAGAATAAAGTAAACGTTTAAATACTAAAATAAGTTTTTAACAGTTTTGAACATGGAGGTTTTGGTCGTTGTTTTTTAGTTTGTTGCTTTTAGGGGGAGAGTGGGTTTTTTTGTTGTGGGTTGGTTTGTTTGCCTTAAACAATATTCAATACAACCTCAAATCCCAGCAGGGTTGATTCAGACTTTAATGACTCCTCACTGCCCCAGCTAATTTAGCACAGCACCTGAAGAGGCATTTCCTTTATTATACCACATGTATTGGTTTTGGTGGTTTTGTTTTTTCTTAAGGAAGCATGATACTTTTTTCTTTTTAGAGATGAACTGTGCTGGGAAATACAAACAGCATGTTTTTCTCCCTCACGTTCATAGCAACCAGACAGCAAACTCAAAAATGTAAGGTTTTCTTTGTTATTTACTGAAAGTAAGAAAAAAAGAAAAGAGTTTTGACCATGTCAAACTTGCGCAGACATTTCTAACTGTTTGAAAACTATACACAACGGCAGAACAAAAGATTGTCTGAAGATATAAGGAATGCATTTCCAAAAGGTTTCATGCCTCTTCTGTCCGGGAAGGTAGGAGCAAAACAGCAGTAACGTTTGTTTTCTTTCAATACCCTATTCCCAAGGATGAAAAGTTCATATCCAAGAACATATGTAATTGATAAAACTAATACTGAGAAGAGAAAACATCCATATTTCCTCCAACAAAAGATAATATTGCTCAAGCCAGTAGGGACAGCAGAGACTCAAAGTCCAGTAACTTACACCTTAGTAAAGTTAAGGTTTTGTTTCAGATCTTATCTGTCACTGTAAGTATAAATAAAAAGTTCTCAGTAGTCACTTGTGTACTCATAGAAAGAGCACAGTGAGACTAAGCTGACCCTAAACTCTGCTTCCATATTTAAGCTACCACACTCTGTGGAGAAACTCTCTTTGTTTTTTATCTTATACAGTCAATGCTTACTAATGTGCCCAACGAAAGATAATCATCCAAGCCACCAGAGCTAAATCTCAGGCCTCAGTTTCAGTTTAAAACTGGAAGGTCAGAAAAAACAACCATCGTGAAAGAAACAAAAAAAGCCAGATCAACAGTAAGATATTTCATTACTAGGGAAACCCAGCTAACCAATTTATGTTAGGGCCACAGTCACTAAAGCCTATAGTTGCCAAGCGTGGCTTCCCGTCTTCTGGGGAAAAATACCCAGAGGGTCTGCACAAAAGGAAGCTTTCTCATTTCAAAAAGGAACAGCTCCAAGGGATAAGCACTGTACATAAGAAAGCAAGTAAGCACTTGAACAGATGTTTCACAGAAAAAAATAAGTCTAACATCCAGATGCAATCCAGTCTGCTTTTGCTTTATACTTTCACTAAGTTAAGCCTGTTTGCAGTCTTCAGGTCTAAAGAAGTAGTTAATGTATTATTTTGCATTCACATGCTACAGACCTATGAGTTAGACTCCAGGGAAATCACTGTGGACAGAGAAACAGATCCTGCAATTAAAAAAAAAGAATAAAAAAAGAATCGGGTTTGGGACCAAATCTCTCATTCTTCTGTCATTCTGAGTGCAAGCATTACGTAGGGGGTCTGGTCAATGTGATCTCAGATTTCTTTAACATTAGTAAGAGTGTGAGACCTGGGATTTTTCCTCTTCCTCAGGAGAAGAGGGACAGAAAAAATAATAATAAAAAAAAGAGCAGCTGAAGTGGCAGATTGGTTCAGTAGCTCTGCACAAGCTACTAGCAGCCTTGCTGTCCCTAATTCACAATGGAGGATGTCTGATGTCAAAGCTGACTTTTTTTTTTTCCTTTCCTTTTCTGCGTGTGACCAGAAACACAGATCTAAACTACTTACCTTGTGCATAGCATTTAAAACTATTTCAGTATTGAAACAAAGCAACCTCTTTCCAAAGTGCATGAGAAAAAAAAAAAGCGTCTGTTGATCTGCTTCTCAGACTCCACTGTGGAGAAAGCAGAAGCCTTGTATTAGCATTTACCAGAAGACAGAAAGAAGTTGCCTGTTTCTAACAGGCAGCTCACACAACCCTTATCGTTACTACACACAACCTACTCCTCTAGTCTCCAGGAACAGGTAAAAGGAAAGCAATCTCCGAGCTTTCAGAAGGCATCTCTTGAAAATAAAAGGAGGGCGGGAGTAAAGAAGAGAGAAGACCATATTGCAGATGTGTACGTTGCCAGCAGTGAAGTAAATGTGATTGATAGCGCTGTCATTTTAGAGAAGACAGCTCAACTATAGCTATTTTTATGGGAAGAATACTACTAACTAGCTACATGCTGCACAGAAAAAGCACTGCTTTAAAAAGAAGAGAAATAGGCAACTATTCCTCTCTCCGGAAGTTATGAGAAAAACATACTATTTTCATGGTAAAGCACAGTTTCTGATTGCAAGGAAGAATAATTACGTGCAACATCAAAGTCTATGTAACAGTCATTCAATTAACTTTTTACTTCTGCCATTGAAGTATGAGGAAAAAAGTCTACTTACAAGATGATTATGCAGTAGTCATCTTAATATTGGAGGGAATTCCAGGAAATCAAGAAAAATAGTATATCATTCTCTCCAATGGTATTTGATTCTGAACATTTGGATTACATCATTCTCAGACACTGAAACAGTTGTACATTAATAAGAGTCTAACTCAGAAGGTCATTAGTAAAGTCATAGATAGGTATCACACAAACAGCTCAGCTGTTAACTCAGTTGTTAACTCTGACATCTACAATTTCCTCAGAAAAATCTTCTTAAGCTGCTTTTATGAAAAACCTGTTTAGAAATTATTTTTCAAGCATTTACATGAAGGATAGTACACCAGCATTCCTACCCACAAAACACAAAAAATATCCATGTTTGTCTTTTTAAAGGAAATTCCATGCCTGAACCAAGCTCAGAGTCCCACTGTACCACCATCCATAGCTTAAAAAAGGTCAGTTTATGATGTCTTTTCGTCAAAACATGTTACAGGAACAGGCACTTGTTGATAAGTGCTAGTTATCAACAACTAGTTACTACCAGTTCCCAGGACATTTTCCCAGTCTCTTGGAAGGAAAGGGAAGAAAAGCTGTAGGCGATGTAGCGAAGGAAGGAGGTAACGCATACTGCAGCAGTTTTCCAACAGTTTTTATCAGGATATCTGCTACAGATGCTTTCAGTAGAGGCAGTCTTATACTAGCCTTGTTACATGCTCTTCTCAAATGTCTAAGCAGCATATCCTGACTTTAAATTTCTCAAAACATCACACTTCCTCGTTTTAACAAACTAATGGCAAACGTAAGAAAAAGAGTTAAGTCTATCCTCTGTCATAAAATTTCTCTCTCCACTGCTTTGTCATTAATGGTGCAGTATGTAAAGCATCAGGCTATAATAAATGATTTAGGGATGGCAGAAATAAATTAAAGAGAACCCAAAGGGAAAGACCTACAGGCATCTTGCAAAGATTGTACTATATACAAAGATATATAGTATACACTTAGTCTTAGTCTTTGAATCAGCTGTTTACATTAATCAAGTATGCACATGATTGTATGATTACCTTACTGAAATTAGTCACATATGCAGACCCATTGTCTCCGGAGAGTCCAGTCAATTACATAGTCCTGACCTACAGAGGTCTGAAAAATCTCTGTGCTTGGTCATGAAGCACAAACATGTTACACTGGCCATATCTACTGCATGATCGAAAGGATGCTGTCTTGACAAGGAACTCTGCCCTCCTCAATACAAGAAGTTCATGCCACGGACTGCATGTAAAAACACAAATAAAAACCTGGAGCAGTGCTTCCAGTCACTGCATTTGGCCTTTCTAAAATAATTGCCATGAGAACAGCAACTGCATTTCTGACTCTTCATACTAACGTTCTTTCCAGCATGACCATAACCAAGTCAGAACTGGGTAGAGCCTTGGAGCCTCCACTGAGGCTAACTTTAAGGAAAGCTCACTCACCAAATCACTCCTGCATCTCCCACCACCACAGCTGTAGGCTTATAACCATTATAAAAAAGTTATAGCTGATTTATTCCTCAAAAGGACTTTCAGGTACGTTCTATCAAAAAAAGACAAATTCAGGTACAGTTTTGTAGTAAACTACATAAACAGCATACCATTTCCTGATCCTCAAGAGTCTCATTAAAAGGCATTCTACACCAATATAAATACTCCACAGCAGAACTTGAATACTGATGGAATGTTTTCCACGTTGCTCTTTCAGTCTTAAAATTCTCCCTTGCAACATACTATCCCACTGTCTTCCTATAAAACAATTGTCAGTAACATAGGAAAACACTGGTCTTTTTGCTTAGCGCTCATAAAATTCTAAATTAAAGAATCATCTGTATGGAATAAATTCCTTATTACTCCCAAGTGTCAACCCTCAGCTGTAGACAACATTGCAGGGCTTGATCTTGTTATGTAGATAGCTGAAAGTTAACGTAATATGAAAAATTCACCTTACAACTAGAGAAGCAAAATGCCAGTTACAATTTAGCACGTGTATTAAACAAACATTCCTTGCAAACTGATACACACAGAAGGTACGGTGCCTGAAATGCCAAAGGTCAAGGATTAAAGCTACAGCTTATATATATATATACAACTTTGGTTCTGACCAAAGGTGTAATTTAAATATGACAACAATAAAAATAGTACATGTTTCATTTTGAGGGAAATTAAATGCATTTTCAAAAAATTGACATTTTAAGCTTACTGACGAGGCACCAAAAAAAAATCAAAAAGTAATCCATATGTCAGAATTTATAAAGACACAACAGAGTAGTTATAGGGAAAAACACTGATATTTTCCAAAATTACTTCATCTCCCGGTTGCCCAGCAACTTGATATCACCAGGTGACTGCTCACAGCTCCAGACCAGATGCAGCAAAAGAGTTGGAAAGTCTGAACTTAAAGCACTTAATTATGAAGCACCTCACTCTCAGAACAGAATTATCATCCTCATTCAATTCCTGGGGAAAACAAGGCTCCAGGGAACACAGTTCTAAACAGCCAGCAAATCCTTGCAGTAAGATGCAAATATAGGAACTATATATAATCCTGCATTTCTCTGGGTATTAGGCATAGAGCCAAAAAGCAAAGGCTTCTGTTCATTTGGTACCTATGGTAAAGAATCCACTTGTGGGTAGGGCAACCAGCAAATACTCTTTTAGAGAGCATGATCATGCTCAGTAGAAAAGGAGGTGATGATCACAATACCTCCTGCCACCCAGCTTGCTGAAAGAAAGCACGTGAAAAGAATATCAAATACATGTATTATTGAAAACATTACGCCAGCAGATGACTCCTGTTCAAAACTGATATGATTTGTAAGTGGAAAAAGTGCAAACATTCAAAAAAACCCAAAAACATTCTCCTAGTTTGAACTTGAAACCTAGGTCTCATTTTATACTTCTCCTAATGCCACATTGATGTTAAAAGTGAAAAGGTTCTTTGTTCTTAACTGTATGATGGAAAACACCATGGCCAACGTGTGTCAAGGCTCCATTTTCAGGGCAAGTCCATAAAGATTATGTAAAGGTAATTACTAACAATCATTTGTTGAAGTTATCATAATAGAAATACAAGAACATAACATCATTACCACGGTTTTGACAAGGTCAACACTCAGGACTAATTTAAAGAAACAAGCCAAGATTCATGTTAATATAGGAACTAATCAAACTTGTTTTGAACATGAGCAGTGGTTCTTCCAACATTGCAGCTTTTCTCTTTTGCCATAGTATGAATGGAAATGAAGACTTTCTGCTCTCTAACAGAGTAGGAGCAGTGGCAAGTTATTAAGAGACAGAATTAAGAGAACAAATCCCTTCTGATAAAAAGCTATAAGGCAGGCCACCGCACAGGACACCAAATAAAAAATTCCCAGCACTCATGTCAGCTCCGGAGATCAAAAAGGCTTTCTTATCTCACAGGGAGAACATTCTTTCCACATCACAGCAAAAGCATATGAGCACAGCAAACTTGTATTTCTGCAGCTTGGGTCTGCTTGTCATCAAGAAGCAGGAACACCCTGTGCTCATTGACTACTTTGTTTTCCTATATTTAACAGGGAATTCAGGATATTCCTAAGAACAGAAATCAGACAACCATATCAATTTTCAAGGCTCTGCTTGGTATCACCAACTTACTGGTTTCAACTAGAGATTTCTGCACTACCATTACACCTCATTACAATAAGAAAACTACCATCTGTGTTAAGAATAAATGCCACTTTGTGGCTCCTTTTCATTCTCCCGCTCATAAATACATGATGGCCTGAAGTTTAAAAATAAAATGGACAAAAATTTCCCATGCCATTTTGTTTCATTTAATTTATGCATTCAGATTTTTTTTTAAGCTTTGCAGTAAACAGCAATAACTGGAAACAGCAGATGCTTCTATTTGGGTTTTGTTTAGATAAGTGTTGCAAAAGAACAAGGGTAAGTCCAGTATAACCATTGCTTTTGACGTCTTTGAGCCCTGGACCGACCCGTTAAATCAGCCTGCATAGCAAGATAGCTTAATTACACAGGTTTGACCAAGCATACTTACATAAGTATCCAATTATAGCTTAAAACAACACTCAACATGCATAGCCATCTGTCATCAAATATATCTGTTGTTAAGGCATAATGGTGTGCTCATTTTATTCCTTTCTGAATACATTAAATATTTTTTGCAGCTACAGTGAAGAAAAACTGGAATAACAACTGTTTGGAGTGCAATAATGCATTACCTTGACAATTTAAAACATGAATTTATAAGACAATCTGACAATATTCTCTAAATATCCCCTCACATCAATGTGAATTATTTTATTTTAAACTAACAACTACAGAAAATACTAGACCTAACCACTTGCCTACACATAAGCAAAACAAAGTGGTTTGAAACTCTTCTACCCTTTCTTTTCAAAATATTGTTCAGTGTCGTTTTCATTCCAGGATAAACTATCAGCATTTCTGTAACTGAAAGATAAAAATGACATTTAAATGTGTCTCAGGAGAATAGGAGTCGATCAGTAGAGTAGGAAAAGATAAACACACAATGAGATATATTTAGAAAACTCTGTAATGACACACTGTTTTACAGTGGGAGACATTAAAAACCCTACTATTAGTGACTTCTGACTACAGAACTGTGATACTGCTTTTACCAGTCAGATACGCTACCAGCTGCAATTACCTGAGGAACTTAATGTTTAGTTGCTGATGACAACCACAGTACACGTACCCCAAGACTCGACCATCATTAGCATATATACCCACGTTATCTGTGAGTAAAACTGATATATTTTATTTTTAAAAAGGATTTCTCCCTTTACAACGCTATTTCCTCCCTTAGCAAAACGCTCTGTGGTCTACAAAGTGTCATAAACAAAGTGTTGACATTATTATATCAAAAATCTTTTGGTGTACACTTTCCTGCATCTTCTAGATTTTGAAAGAGGTGTAATTATTTGAGATTTTTGTGACACCTCCAAGAAATCCAAAATCTTTTTTCCTAACAACTTCAATTGTGCCTGTAGATTCAGAACAGACATTTTCAGTCTGGAAATAGCAACTGATAACATTACCTTTTCTATTGAGGAGAACCATTTTTACTGTAACTTTCAGTTTTAGGAAATATAATCAGAAGTAGAAAACAGAAATTGAGAAAAACAACTAACAAAAAAACCCAAAACTTTTTAGTAAGATTCTAGAACAATTGCCAATGAGAAAGAGTGGAAGTAGAAATACCTACTTCATTTTCTATAAAAGTTTAAATAAGTCTGGTTTCTTTTCCATTAAGCTGCTTAACAAATGAGGGTCCATTATTCCTTAGTTGAATATATGATGGTAATACAGTGAAAACCTATTTTACTGAAGGGTAGAGCATACCTGCATACGCTTGCTGCAAGGCACATTCATTCAGAGCTGCCTCACTAAACCTGCATAGACAACTGTTGGAGAGCACAGCAGCACTTAACAAGGCTACAAGGCTAGCCAGATCTTGCATCGAACCGAATTTGCCGGGCTAGAGCTCCTTACAGCAAGCACATGGACTTTGAAAAAGCACTTATGAATTACCTTTAAGCCAGGTAAGTCCAGCTGTGAGAACCGACTTTTAAAAATTCTTGTTTGTGGGCAAGAAAAAGGTGTTAAATTGCCTTAAAGTGTTTGTAACATTCAGACTGAATTATCTTAACAACAACATGCATCAATTTACAATCCTTCCTATCATTTGCCCATATGAAAGACTTAATGCAACAATAACCTGAGGTTTAAATTAACACTGTATTGCTGTAACTCCTTTCAAAGAAACAACAGCTACCTTGTAAGACAGCACACAGTGACAGGACACAAAGTACAGCCAGGGTAAAGTAGCCCCTCCTGATTCATACTGCCCATATGAAAGCTGAAAACAGAAAACAGAATGGGATTGTATGTTGCAAAACTCCAGATCACCAGAAGCCATAAAGTGAATTCTTTTTCTGATTTAACCACAAATCAAAGCTTTCTGACACGGGCATAGACAGATTTCAATAAAGCAAATTCAAATGTTTATATTAATTCCTTTTTATCACCTTAAAGCAAATCAAACACACCTCCAAAATTATTTCAAAGTAGGGAAAAAAGCAATTTTAAAATAGTTCCACTTAAATCACTTGTCATCACAGGAAACTAGGACAGCCATATTTTNAAGCTTTTGATTAAAGCACAAGAAATCGTTTTCTGGTTGAGACAGGCACAAGTACTGCCTGAATTCTGAGCTAATTATCTGCTACATGATTACCTATAAAATATTGATTCGATAACATATGATTCCTTCCAGTTGTACACTCACCATTTCTTGCAATGAAACTGCATTAAATTCAACAATTTGGTATGGAAAGTTTGTTTAGATGCCATAAAGTTTTCTTTTAAATTTTCAAATTCAGCGCTGTTTTTAAACCACACCGTACAAAAAAATTAGTTTTCTAGAATTTGAGCTCAATCTTTTTCATATTTAGAACAGCAAAAAGATAACACCAATTTGTTGGGGTTTTTTTATTAAAACTTGCAGCCTTTTTCTCAGAGTTTTGCAAGCTGATAACAAGTTTCTTTCTAGTACATCAATGCAGCCGTACACAAAAATCCCAGTTGTATGCTCAACTTCTCTTCTTTGAATACCCACCCACCACAATTTTCCTCCTTTTAATTAGGAGCTTATTTGCTCTAATGGTTTCCATTTCTATCTCAGGCAAATAACAAATAATGCTTCAAACAATGTGCAAGCACTAAAATGCAAGGGAAGTGAACCTCTTTGCTCTGGTACACAAGATTATCTCCACCGCTTGACAGAAAATTTGTTTTCACCAGCAAAAAATGTTTTCAAGTTTCTCATATTAATATTCCGATTTAACATTTCAAGAATGCTAAAAATTATCTGTCAAAAACTACACAATTTACTTAAGAGTTCTAGCTTACAAAGTCCTTTTGTCAGGAATTTTGCCTTGTTTTTAAACAAGTTCTGCACAATTTTAATTTGTCAGAAAGTTGCATTTTTTCATGAATCTTAATTTTATGAGGACATAGATTTGTTAGATTCTGAGGAGAGGCTGCAGTTGTTTTGGATAGCTGTAGGATGACATTGAAAAGCAGTTTCATGTGGAAAGTTTATTTGTAAATGTATGGGGGTTTTGACATCTGGGTACTAAGCAATGCAAATTGATTTTAGCTTTCATTTTACTGCTGCTTGGCTATTAATCTCCTCAATTTTAATCGCTGCGCTAGCGGGAAATTCATTGAAGGAGCCTTACCAGTTATTAACAACATTCTTGTAGAACAGAATCACAGAATCATTTAGGTTGGAAAATACTATCAAGATCATTAAATTCAACAGAGCCAAGTGCAAGGTCCTGCACATGGGTCTGGCCAATCCCAAGCACAAGTACAAGTACAAGCTGGGCAGAGAACGGATTGAGAGCAGCCCTGAGGAGAAGGACTTAGAGGTACTGGTGGGTGAGAAGCTCAACACGAGCAGGCAATGTGCACTCACAGCCCAGAAAGCCAACTGCATCCTGGGCTGCATCAAAAACAGCATGGCCAGCAGGGCGAGGGAGGTGATTCTGCCCCTCTACTCCACTTTGGTGAGACCCCACCTGGAGTACTGCCTCCAACTCTGGGGCCCCCAACAGAAGAAGGACATGGACCTGTTGGCCAGAGGAGGGCCACGAAGATGACCAGAGGGCTGGAGCACCTCTGCTATGAAGATAGAGAGAGTTGGGGTTGTTCAGCCTGGAGAAGAGGAGGCTCCAGGGAGACCTTATAGCCGTCTTCCAGTGCCTAAAGGGGCCTACAATAAAGACAGGGAGGGACGCTTTATCAGGGAGTGTAGCCATAGGATGAGAAGTAACAGTTTTAAATAGAAAGAGGGTAGGTTTAGATTAGATATTAGGAAGAGATTCTTTACTGTGAGGGTGGTGAGGCACTGGAACAGGTTGCCCAGGGAAGCTGTGGATGCCCCAGCCCTGGAAGTGTTCATGGCCAGGTTGGATAGGGCTTTGAGTAACTTGGTCTAGTGAAAGGTGCCCCTGCCCCACGGCAGGGGGTTTGGAACTAGCAGATGTTTAAGGCCCCTTACAACTCTAACCATTCTATGATTCTTCAAAAGGATGGATTTGTTTTTTAGGCTCACTGAACTTGAACTTCATAGTTACTATTCCAATCATCCATTTATACTAATTCTGACGGGCATTGTGGAGCTGTCCTGAAGCCTCAGTAGAGATCTGGATTCCCTTATGTTTGGCAATTTGCTACTGTAAATGCTGTTGAGATAACAAGCTAAACCATGGGAGAGAGAAGACTGCTAGAAAGAAATTAGGCCTTCATAAAAGTGACTTGACCAGAATCAGAAGCAGGGCAATATCAAGAACCAGAAACAAGTCGGAGATGCAGTCCAGAATCTAAAGAACAAGATCATCCTTATTCCTCCATCCTCACTTCTTTCTTCTTGTCGTACATCCTTCCTTAGTCTTCACTACATTATTTTGGGGGAGCATAAAACCAGCGCTCAAGTATGAAAATACCATATTCAACCCCCCACCATTTTTGCATGGACTAAACTTACACACTTGGTGTTTTTTAAGTGATTCTATCCCTGGGTCTAGCTTGCAGAAATTTATCTTTCTACTTGGTAGCAAGTTACACCCTAAGATTCTTCCAACAAAGGACAATTCCTCAATAGCAGAAGCACAATATTTGCAGGTCTGCCAACAGGCCAAACTAAAAGAAATTGTCCTGCTCAAAGGCAACTGGAAATTAAAGTGACCTCTAGAACAGAGTTAGAGAAAAGATTCTACTAAAATAATCAGTGATCAGGTAAGATAGCCACAGAAAAGCATGTTTTACAACTGTATAAATGCAAAAGCAAATGAATTCTCATAGATGTGGGCTATTCTTTGCAAAACTGAAATAAATTATACTTCCCAATTTGCTTTAATTACAGTTTCACACATTTCTCTGTTCAACGATACTTGCACACAAGTAGTATGAAATGCATCTCCTAGTCATTTTAGGGAAATTGGTCCAGAACAGCTGTGATTTCCATTCAAAGTATGTTACTCTATCACGAAACTGTAACATCTATCAAAAAATGTGATTATTTAGGGGTATCACAATCATCACGTCTTGGAAATATATTATGTAGATATTCACTGTAGCTTATCTGGCTACGTTCCTGTCTTGATACATAAGCACTTGAACTTCTCTCGTCTTCTTAAGTCGACCTGAGAAACAAAACCGTACTCCAAATAGTTCAAATTCCAAAATGCTATTAAGAAGCTAAAGAAGGGAAAAGATAGGAAAACTTAGTAACAATGGTACAATACCAGAAAAATCTGTATTAGACTAGTTCCCCACCAAAATGATGCACCAAACACCGCATTTTCTTTTACACAATGTGGAGCACAGACACCAGCAGAAGTTTTCACCAAGTTAGAGTTATCTTAATGGGGAAAGAACTTAAATTCCACAGAGATCTAGCACTTCATTAAAGACAAAACCAATGTTATGCCCAAGCCAGGGTTCTATTTTACCATTTTCTTATCATGGCATCCAAAAGTGCAACCGGGAATTATTATGCTCACTCAATGCCAGTCATGTCTGCTAAGAATTTGCATTTACAACAAGACGCTGGAGATCAAATGAAATACCAACAACATGACTGGATTTGGCAGTGGCATATTCCCTTGACAGTATTTAAGGTTGACAGCAAAAAGACAACTTGATCAAGAACTGAACCATGAATGAACTCTCATCTGCTGTGACCCAATGTAAGAAGTCAGCATGCTGTACATAATATCTTAACATTATTTTCGTTGTTCCAACAATTTGCAGCAGATGCAAGACTATGTAAATTTTTCGGCTAGCAAGGTAGCACAGCTTTGACTGCCTTCACGTACAGGGATTCTTCAGTTTCAGAATTTCTGGTCAAGTTCAAGGCCTACCTTAGCAGCTCAAAGACAATGTTTACCTGTATTTGCATTCTTACATTCACTAAAGCAAAAAAGTTAGATGGAAGGGCAATCTCTGTTCAAATACCAGTACTCCCTGTAGTTAGTGAGAAATGCAAAAAAAAAAAATAGAAGCGGACTTGAGTGCTACAATTGCAAAACTACTCTTTCCAGTTCCCTTAATTTCCTCTATATAAGTGTACCTTTCACTTCTGCATATTTTTGGTATCAGCCAGAGATTTCAGGGAAGAGGTCACGTAGCTCCAAACTTTTGAATGTGAAATAGTCAAAGGTAAAAGCTTCCACCCCAAACGAGCTAGAAATCCCCAGGCATACATCAGTCACATTCCTTTTACGTACTTCACTGCACCAGAAAAATTATTTGAGAAATAATAAAAAGTTACCCTTTAATTGTTATCCACCTGCATATCATGATCCATGAGATCCTAGCCAATACTATGTTCTTAAGTTTTGTTCCAAACACAGTTAACAAACAGGAAAAAACTTGTTATAAAAGCTGCTCTGAGAACACATACCCTGAATCAAAATTTCATTCCAAAGGAAGCTAGAACTTTTTTCATGAAATCAGTTTACAGGAATATGGCCATTTTCACAGTCAGAAAAGAAAGGGATAAAAACTAACTCCTCAAATCACACCAAAGAATTGAAACTCTGATTCTCCTAAATTTAAAGTTGAGCACCTTAATTTTAAATTTATGCTGCCTCTCCAGGTTGCTTCTTATTTGATACTTTGCTAAAAGAAAAACTACCAGTGAAATATACATAAGTAAATTTTTTTAAACATGCTTTTCTAGCTGGATCATAAAAAAGAGCACATTTTTAATGCATCCCACATAAAGCTATTACATCTAGATTGGTATTTTTGTTTGAAAATTATATTTTGGCATTACACGTACATTTTAAAGTTCAATAAAGCATTCACATTTCAGTCCCAATTTAGAATTATTTACAACTATAACTAATCTGCAAAAGGACAAACTCAGAAGTTAAAAATGAAACATGAAAATAAGAAATGAATCCAACAGTTACAGAGTATCCTCTGATACTATATTTGAGTTGGAAACCGCGAGGAAAGTAGTTCCTCGCTGCAATAAATGTGTTTCTCCCCCCAACACCTCTGTAAAGTCAGAAGGAGTTGCAATAGAGCCCCTCATGGTCAAAGGAAGAGTGGAAGGGAAGGGAAACAAGACAATGCAAAAAAGGTTTTAAATATGTATTAAGCATTAATAAACAATAAAAATAAGGAAAACTGTATTAGTGAATCACATTAGGTAGTTTCTTTTCCACTCTACCTACATACTGGAGTCCACTAAAATACCGTCTACTCGGCAGCATGGTGGAGCAACTGTTTTGGATCCTGCACGTCACTGGACTCAAGTTTTCAAAGGCATTCAAGAACATACATCTAAAATTTAATAAAAGCCTTCAATCTCTTTGAAACCTAGTTTCAATTCAAGATATTCCTTTCAGCAAAGGGCAGGACCCTTCCAAAATGTGTAGAAAACTGTCCACAAGGTAACAAGAAGAATCATTAGGTAAGGAATACCTGCTGGCATGTGAGGAAAGACCTCAAGAGTGAAGAGTACCTTGTTGCTAACATGCAAAGAAATTCTGTGATTAACTGATCTTCATGGTCAGGTGTAATGCATTTATGCTGCAACAAGAGGTTTAAACTCAGGCATCTAACAATAATGCTAGAAAAGCATTCGATGGGCTGCTTACGGAGCTTGAGGAATCTTGTCCCAGGTTTCAAAAAAAATTCAAAGGTTTAACAAACTTGTTGAAACAAAAGCATACTGTGGGCAGTCCTGAAGTGCAGGGAGTGGATAAGACTTTTAATTACATATATCACTTTTCTTTCTGCACCCCACCCCCAAGAACTATTCTATTACATTTGCCAGTCGATCTGACAAAGTATGTATTTTTTAAATAGGATCGACTACGCTAGCCCTTATTGACTTAAGGTATGCAGGATCAGTAAGAGGCACAAAAACCAAAAGTCAACAGCCTTCTCCAATATGGAGCCACCTAAGTATAACCACTAAAGAGCTTGCATCAACCTGAGCTTGTCGTCTAGACAGTTACCTCTGTGCTCTCTTAGGCCCCACTTCTGGCATGCAACACACTTTACCAACCAGCAGTCACCATCAGCAAAATATTTTAATAAGGGTTTGAGGATTTTTAGTGTTCTATTTGTTATTGTTTTGTTTTTCACAGAAATAGATTGGATTTTTGGAAGAAAGAATTTCACTTCTATGCTCATGTTACAGTGTCTTGGGAGTTATATTTTCTCACTTAATGATTCAACAGAGATATGGAAAGCACAGATGATGCCAATTTGTTAAATATTCAGCATCTTTTTATTAACCAAATCAAAATCTGCAAGCTTGAAAGCTTCTGTATGATAACACTCTACTGAATGACCTTTTGTATTTATTCTCTAGAAACCATGCATTAGACTTAATAACGATACTTCCTCATTATCATTTATTCTGACCTAAAGACTGATTTTGCAGTCCACAGGGGAAAACTTTTCCTGATAATTAGTTCCCCTTGGTTGTAGTCCAACAGAAATGACAAATTTCACCTTGTTTAAGATGCCTCTTGATAACAGTTTATGCCAACTGAGGAAGCATGCATAATTTTTTTTTTTGTAGACATGCACATGTTTTTCTCCTGAGGTTGCACCACTATTTTGTCCAATCGCTTGTTATTTTACTCCCCTCTGATAAGTGGCCCAGAGAACAAACGGCCAGCTTTTCTTCCCTTCTCTCTGGAGAAGCTTAGATTTTGACAGGATGAAACATAGTAGTAGAATCCTCAACAAAACGTCCATTGCTTCCAGTGCTACATGCAAAGATTTTTTTTCCTAGATGTGCCCAATACCATACGTACACCTAAACGAACTCTAGCAAAAACTGTAAAATCAATCTATGTATAACTGAAAAGAATAGACCACAAGATAAATAACGAAATTTCCCATTACTCCTGTCACCTTCAACAATCCAAGACCTGGATACCATTATAAGAAGTTACAGACTCATATGCCTGCTGCCACCCTTTACCCGCCCTCCACTCCCCCTCCAAAAAACACCCAAAACCACCCACACAGTCTGATTGCATACAATGAAAATGCATTGGTTGGAGAGGAATTAAAAAAAAAAAAAAATCAGTCAAAACGGGCCAGAGTAGTCCTGACTCCAGGTAGACCAAGTGTATTTTTGTTTTCCTGAGGAATCAAGATACGCATTCTCTGGCTGAGCATCTACAGAAGACATAGAAACACAAGTACATACATAGACCTCAAGATCGAAAGACAGTAACATGGATCTAGAGCCCAAGTCTGAAAGCAATCTACTCCATAGGAGGAAAAGGGCATCTTTTTTTCTAAAGCAAGGGCTTTACTGTTGAACAATTTCCAACCTGAAACCATCAGAAAATAGAGTAGTCCACAACTGTGCCTTGAGAAGCAGATCCTGAAGTTTACTTTGCTGAGAATCCACAAACACTGATCTCCTGGGGAGGGGAAAGAAACTAACTACGGGCCGCGATCAAAGCAGAGACTAATGTACACACACACAGAAGGCTTTGATGTTTGAATTTAATGCATGTGTTCAAATTATTGTGTAATTGCAAAAATAACTTTTTAATGATCAGACATTTGGCAGTATTTCGCTCCTCTTTTCTTTTGGCTTAAAAACTGTAGCAGTAAAGTAGTTTTATACTTAGAGAATCCTAGAATAGCTTGGGTTGGAAGGGACATCTAGTCCAACCCTCCTGCAATGGGCAGGGACATCTTCAACTAGATCAGGTTGCTCAGGGCCCTGTTCAACCTGACTCTGAATATCTCCAGGGATGGGGCATCTACCACCTCTCTGGGCAACCTGTTCCAGTGCTTCACCATCCTCATTGTAAAAAATTTTCTTCCTTATATCTACTCTAAATCTGCACTCTTTTAGTTAAAAAACCATTACCCCTTGTCCTATCACTACAGGCCCTGCTAGGAAGTCTGTCCCCATCTAAGTCCCCTTTAAGTACCAAAAGGCTGCTAGGTCTCCCTCATATATGTGAATCAGCCACATCTTCTCCATAAAATAAGACTTCTAGAATCTATTCATGAATCAATTTGTCCACCAGTGGATTCATTTGTCATGTGATTCAGAGGAAGACCCTGATGATTAAGGAAACAATGATGTTAAAGTTACAGCTCTATTCTTGTATATATACTGTAGTATACTGTAAAAGTAGCACTTCCGTGTTTCATGTGCAAGACCTATTTCCTCAAGCCTGCATCATTTTTTAAAAACAATCTCTTATTTCTAAGTGGCATTTTACAAAAAAGCCTAAAAGAGTGAGCAATAGATCACTGCTAAATAGCAAATAACTACTCCCAAAACTGTTCCACTTTGATGTGCCACAGATCAAGGGATAAGCCCTGAGAGTCCAGGAGAATCTGTTTCACTTTAAAAGATGTTATCCCTTTTCAAATAGAAAATACTTACCATTGTCACAATTTCTGTCTTCAGCTAGATCCCACCACACATTATTTTAGGATAGCCTACAGCACTAGACAAAGCAATTTCATTTACTTGTAATGCTGTTTAGATGGGCAATTGTGGATTCAGAGGCCACTGACTTTTTAGAGCATCACAGATTAAGAAAATAAGCTTAAGTAAAATAACTTGTTAAAGTGTACACATGATAACAATTCATTAAATCTTTTACAGCATCCGCTGAAGGTTGATATAAACAAACCAATATCATGCATTGTTTTTGCAGTTACTTCCCCGCACATCGCTGGCAGTTCCAAAGTAAAATCTGTACACAAACACAAGGCATCCATAAGGGTGGCAGCACCAGCTGTAACCTCCGTTACCCAGACATACTCAGCTTCTGACTGACAGAAGAATTTGACTCTTTGTATTTAAGTACCCTCACACTCCCCTTAGATACCTCTGATTGAAAGCCAACACAGAGCAATTCCAACATCCATGCTGACATTGCCATTACAAAAAATATTATTGCTTACCTTCTCTAGCACGCTGTCGTCAAGTAAAGCCTTTCAAACATTTGTGTCAACTAATTTAGCAGACTACCAGGTTTTTTTGTTCATGGATAATTCATCAGACACTGGCAGTTAGTCTTTGTTATTTCAAATTGTGTGGACATGTTATGTAAGCATATTTCAGCACCTACTTCTGTTGTTTTCTTCGTGGCTTGTGGGAGGTCACACAACTAATATGGCACCACGTACACTCTTCCCTCTGATACTAACCTTTATAAGAGGGGGATAAAAGCTTGCAACGTTACTACATTTGCCCAAACATCAGAGTCCACAGAAACCTCGAAATCCACACAACCAACCATTTTACACTAACTGAAAGGAAACAAAGGAGGGACTCAAGGAGAAATAGAAAGAAAAATAATCAATTAAGAGCTTGCAAAAGGATTTTACTACTTCTCATTATTTAAGAGGTACTGCAAAGTATAGCACCTAAGACAGTTACGGCTAGTATCCATACAGTGAAGTGTAAAAAAACTTAATGGTTTCTGTGGCATATTTGTTAATCACCAGTAAAGACTCACTCATTTTTCATCAGTAGTCAATTTTTCAATATGTTCCTTTACACTAATCACAAAAAACACCACACTACCTGAAACTGGAATAGCAAATACTATGTCAAAATCCCCACACTTATTCTGAGAATGCATCTGCATCACTTTGCAGCTGGTCACCCTCCACTTAAACCAACCCCCTCCAGTGAACTTGAACCTCCACACATGGTAGATGGGGTGAGTTATTTGCCAAGCTCTCACTGATGTATCACAGGTAACAGAGAGTCAGGTGCAATGCGGGTGCTTCAGCGTTTATTTAGAATAGAAAGTACGTTTACACAATTCATCAATAGGCTGCCTCATGAGAAGCACCTAAAGCGCCACTTAGTAAGTAAAAAAACATAAAGCAGGGGGCCTTGGCCCGGCATCACTGAAGTCTACACTAGCCCCGTTTTCCAAGGGAAGAGGTCCAGGCACTGAAAAAATCCTTCCCAACATCAAAATAAATGAAAACAATAAACCAGCTTCCCAAAGGAGGGTTCTGAAATAGTTAGACAAAAGAGGTCAATAAGATTTATCATCTTTATTTTTTTTGTATCAGGCTACCCTGAAATCAATAGGATTTCAAATATGAATTTTAAGCATTCTGAAAGAATCTTTCACTACTTAATTTATGTCTTTCCTTAAATACATAAATTCCTGGTGCATGCTGGCTAGCCCACCTGTATTATCATGGATAATTAAAGAAATAGTAACTGTCTGCAAGCAATTGCTTTTTTGGAGGAAGTGTCCACTTGCCTATCTCTTAGGGTTTTCACACGCTGATCTGCAGCACTGTAAGGTAGTAAAACACTACTGCACTTAAAATGCTACAAGCAGGCCAGGAAACAGAAAGATATAATTGCAACTACCTAGTGCTCAGGAAAGACTTCCCTTTTGCAAGCCTTTCCCAAAAACAGTGCATAAAACAAGCTATTGTGAACAGCTGTTGCATGCTGATACCCAAGACAATTCAGCGTTTTTTAATTTATTTATTTTTTTCCTCACAGATTAATGGAAAAATATATGGAACAGAACCTGAGGGCCTGATCCTGTAAAAACACTTACTGTTTTCCAATTTAAAAAACCCATGTGAAAATAATCAAGAAATCCAGTTGACTGAGACCAGCAGGCAGTATTCAGAAAAACTGTAAAGAATTTAAAAAATCAAATATTTTTGAAGACAGCAAACTTATTTTTCAAATCCTAGCCTTCTCCTATTTTTGTTTTATGATTTTACATCTTCTTTCTCTTCCATTCTTAATTTCTTTTACACTCTTACCACAGAAAGATGAAAAGTGACAAACACAGGAGAAGTCAATAATTTCATTTTATGGATAATGTTTCAATTTTCAACTTTGCTAAGCAGAAAAAAATATCTTCAGGCTTTTAGACCAGCTTTTTAACTGCAAACTGTAATCTGCACAAAACCTATGAATCTTCTTTTTTTATCTTCCTTATATATATAATAGCCCCCTTCATTCTATGAAGATTGTTGTTATAGTGCCACATGGAGTAGCATCCACTATGAGACACTGTAATTACACAATCTGCTTTCCTTAGAAGAATCTTCCCTTCGGTTAATTACTCTGGGCTTGAAAGTTCCCATTTCAGAGAAATTAAGGCAGATGTACGTCCAAACCTTCATCAACTATTTTCTTTCCCTTACGAAGCAGCAGTAAGCTATAGTACGTTAAAAAGTTTTTCATTGCTTAATAAGCTAGTATTTTTTTCCTAACCTTGTTTTGAGAAACACCTGAGATATTGTCAGAAACTTTTTATAACAACTCAGCTTGAGCCAGACCTCTAGCACAGAGTTAAAGCAAGTTAAGCAAATAAAAACATGCTTGTTAAAGGGAACTATAAAGCAATATTAATAATGGTTTACAGCACAGCCTAACAGTGTGAAGAGGCCCAAATGAAAAGCATCACCCAGCTCTCACATATTTTACAGTGCACTTTCTCTTTTAAAAGTGCTATAGTAAAACATCAAAATGAAGTGGTACAATCAAAATGACAGCAAGTCAATGATAGTCACTGAATACAACTTGTAGTTTTATGAAGGATTTGGCATGTGAGCTGGTGGGAAACTTGACTATGAAGATAGCTCATTTCTCATCAGGTTTCATGTCAGTTGCTGAAAAAGCGGATCTTGTTAAGTAAAATTCAAGCACAAGTTATCATCTCCGTAGTTTATACTTTTGAACTTATTCAGCTGCTGTCAAATAAAAGATCCCTTTCAGAGCAGTTTTGTATTTCATTTCAAATATAAGCCATGCTTGCAAAGCTCTACAGAAAACACAGCAAAGTCCTAAAAAAAAAAAAATATGTCTGCTACACAATTACTTCTCTGACCTCCTAGGAATCCAAAGGCTCCAGCAAATATGAACTGGCTCAACCAACACGTATTGTAGGGATGCTGGGCTAGATCGCATAATGAGAAAGGTAGAAAGTGGCCCCCTCCTACAGAGGGGATATCAGTCATGCTGGATAATTCATTCTCTGAAGCAACAAACTCCGTCTTAAGAAGAATTGTTCTTCCTGCTCCTGCTGGAAGGTGGAAGGTCACTTCAGAACGCTTCTTCCCCAGATCAGCCCCGCAGAAATCTTACTTGCAACCTACTGGTGTTTGCCAGTTGTCATCATTGCAGCTTCCTCACATCCACAAAAAAAAAAAGTCCTCTTTGAATACCAGAAATTTGGGGGAAGTCAATAACTGCAGAATATTCAAGGTAATTTTTTCTACTCAAACAGAAGTATTTGCAATCCAAATCTGATTTATCCATCTATGAAATCTGTAAGTCAAATTTCAGTAGCAGCACACATTTCAGATACCAAACACTGACCATAGCCAAGAAAGAACTGCAGTAGCCAGAACTGGGTGGGTTTGACACTAATTTCATAAGAACATGAGGTTTATGCAGTCACAATCTGCTTTTGTACATGCATCGTTAGTAACGCCAAGTCTATGGGTCAAGTCCGAAGAAAAAGATGCTCTATTAGCACTACCACTGACAAAGCACTTTAAATCCATTTTAAAAGCTAATTGTTGCTAAAATATTATACATTTCAAAACCAGAATACAAGTACAAGCTGTTCCCAAGGCACTAAAAGGAAACCCAAAAAATATTCACTGGGCAAAAGCATTCTTTTCAGAGTAAAAGTTGTGGTTTCTGTAATGTAAGTAACACCCAAAAGTCTCTCATATTCCCCCTCTTGAACACAGAGCCAGAAGAGTTAGGCAGAAGAATGAAAGAAGAAAAATATCACATTATGACATAGTACATGAATTCATGTAAAATGTCTGTTGAAAGCACTAAAGAAAATCCCAATAAAATTCAAGCTAAAGGAAAGTCTCCCTTTTAAAGTACTGCTTTTCCAAAAAAATTGTATTTCACCTAAGATTTACATCTTCCCTCCGCCCCCCAAAAAACCTCATCTGCATCCATGGAAAAAGCATTTGATTTAAATCAGAACAGGGAGATCAAAGCACTTATACTTGGAAGCACTAGTGCAGCAGCCTAAACATGAGTGCCTGAAGCTACAATTCACTATAGCCTGGTTTCTAAACCACAACAGTGACAAGAAAAAGCAGACTCCAGCGCTTCACTGCGATTGCTCAGCAGAAGAAATCATGATACAACATTAAAGATAGAGCCTAGTCAGACCATAACCAAGAGCAAGAGCATATAAAGAGATCACAGTTATCCTGAAATCCAAAATGCTTCATTTTCAAATGGAAGTGCAATGTAAAGCTTTCAACTTTTCAGTGCAAATAAAAATTTGTTGCAGAAAAAAACCGCAAACATTTTCTGTACAGCCGAGGTTAGAAGTTAAAATCCTTCACAGCTGGTGGTTTGGGTTTTGTTCCCCCCCATTTTTCTTTGCAGGTATCCAGAGATGTAACCTCAAAGGCAACAATTTCAGAGCTACCCACTCCTTCAAGCCTCTGCCAACAGTACACCTATCCTTTCAGCCCTTCAGTCTGAGAAGAGCAATGAATTAGAGATGCACTTCACACATCTCCTCTTTAAGGGAGAGGGACATCAAAGGTGTTACTATACTGTGATCTAAAGAAGCTGTGGCAAAGGTCAAATGTGTTCACTTCATTTTGGGGCCAAAGCTGCCAGTCAGCTGTTGAAACAAGATAACATGGCATAGATCCTAAAAGCCTGATTCAACAGAACCTGATTCAACAGAACTTAAAAACACGGCCAGATTTCACTATGCATCGCTATTTAAAGACTAGAAAAATTCTCTTAAGGCCCTGACTCCTACTGAATTCTCAATCTCAGAAATATCATCCTGAAGACTTCAGAAATGCAAAAAAAACTAAACACCATTTTTAGAGCATCATGATTCTTGAGAACTTAAACTAGGATATACCAACATTTTCTTTTCCTTGAGTGTTTTTTGAATCTATTCCCATTCCACAAAGCACTTAGCCCCACTGATTTTAAATGCCTACTGTATAGCAACTGATTAACTACATAAACAAGACAAGCTCTCCCACAAATAGTTTATTTTTAGTGTATCTGATGATTCTCTGAGGAATCCAAGGCACCAGAAGTGGTAACTGTTACAGCTTCAATGCAGCACAGGACTAACAGCAAACGAGTGCAAAAGAGTAGTGAAAGGTAACACAGGGATCAATAAGAAAGTAAAAGTGTCGCAGTTCAGTCCACTCACTCAGAACAAAATTCTTGTAAAAAGATTTGGTCTCTGAGCATGGGATGGGGTCAGGGGATAAGTGGTGACCTGTCCCACTTTGAAGTCCTTCTGCAAACTCATGGAAAGCAGATCTTCACCCAAGAACTTTCTTGTCGTGGCTCTTCCCTGTAACTAACTTTGACCCTTCAGACTCTCCCGCCACAGTTGAGTACGATCCCATAAAGCCCTCACAACTGAACTTCTCAGAAGCATGAGACAGCAAAAGAAACAGATGAGGTGGATTATTCCCCTTCCTCCCCCAAGGAACTCATTGTTCTCTGCAGACCAACTGTACTAAAAGCTTGCATATGATTTCATCTTAACCAGGGTAGATGCCTGCCTAGACAGGGTGAAGACGAGTTTCTCCATAACTTTGGTTGGGAGAAGCGTCTCCCAACCAAAAACATAAAAATACATTACATGCATTTTCTAACTAGCAGTCCATCCCCCATCAGATAAAGTCAACATTTTTCTGCAAAAAAGAAATAATCAATGAAATAAGTTGTTCTTGACAGGAAGTAAGTTATTACTTAGAACCATTGCGTACCAGTGGCAGGAGACAGTCAGCTACCTAGTGCAGTTCCTGTGCCTTTTCTCCTTACAAATTTCTGCCTGTGACAGAAATAAAAACAGTAGGAAGGTAAAGATCAGTTTTAAACCACCTACACTACACAACTGTGTCAGCACCTATTTTGTTGAGGATGAGCTTAGGGTAGGAAGAGGAAGGAACGCAGGCAGGCAAGCAATCCCATGGTTGCTGGCGGCCATACAGGGAAAGCCCTGAACATCGACACAGCCTCATCAGAAGCCTTTGACTTCACTTTTACCTTCTGAAGGGGAGATGCAACTCCTAAACAGAAGCTGAGTCTTTCTGCCAATATCCTCTGCATCTGCCTGTGCTAGCAACACCTCTCCTGTACACCCATTGGTATAGCAGAAAAGGGTACTTAGACACATGCTGCATTCATCTTCTTAAAAGAGAAGTTTCTTGATCTACACATAGATACACCAGACTGTCAGTAAGACTACTGCGTGCATTACCTAGTCTTTATAAAGGCTTATGTTTTTGTTGTATTTCATTCTACTAGGACTGTGCTCAGTGCTTTATCAATCATTTCCTCCTAAATCCAAACCTCTTAGAGAGTAAGAACTCCCAGGTATGATTGATATTCAGAGCATCTTTTCCACTTGAAGATTTCACAAATCCAGCAGAGATGATTTGGCTGTCTCAAGATCAATAAAACTCTTTGATCTTTTGCTACTGACATTACAATGTTTCCTTTCTATGCCTATCTCCACAAAGGGAGTTAACTAAATTCAGTATTAATAGAAGCAGTTGCAATTCCAGGACTAATATGACCCTAAAGGGACTGGTAATGAGCACTATGTTCACATTGCTATAGATAACGTGTCAGACTAAGCAAGTACCGTTCTATTCCTCTTACACTACACCAGGGTATTGCACCCTGGTTTCTCAGTCCTTATATAGCACAAGAGTGAGAAAAATCCATTGAGGATTTGTGAGCAGAACAGAACCTTTAATTCAACTGACAAATACACATCACACTTTGTCCTGGTTTGAAGTAGAACAGAACCAATTTTCTGTTTGGTGATTTTACTTTTTAGCTAAGCCTCTTCTAACTACTGAAATTAACAGCACATTGTGCAGAAACTATTCGCTCTCGGAATTATAAGAGTCATGTTTATAGTTTATGCCAAGGCATGGTATGCTGAGAGGCTCTTGCTTACCGTAACAACCAAGGCCAGCCAACTTTGTTATATGCCCCACTGGAGGGTCGGAAGCAGAAAAGTGCAGAGGTCGCACCTGCAGAGAGAAGTGGACAGGACAGGTGACCCAAAACTGCCCAACGGGGTATTCCAACCCATCTGCCTCATGCTCAGTATAAAAGCTGAGGCATCAAAGGGTCAGCACTCTTTCTTCAATGGCCGGCATCCAAGGAGGACTCTGTCTGTTCATCTGCCTTTGATCCCAATCCTGAATCCAGATCTGGAATCCATTTCCCATCTATCACTGAGTCCAGCCTGGGACTTCCCCAGTGCCTGCCGGTGTGACGATGTGATTGTCATCCTGGGAGCTTGATACCATTTTGTATATATTCCATTATTTTCTTTTCATTAATATTTTCATTAAAGTAGTTTAGTTTTCTTCTAAACTCCTAAGATACTCTTTCTCTCCCTCCTCTCCTTGGAGAGAGAGGTGGGGGAGAGCATCTCTCACTCATCTCAGTGGCCAGTCTGGCCCAAACCAGGACACACTCCCTCTAAGGATACTCTGTTAAGCCAATGCATCTTCTTCCTCCTTTTCTTTTTGGACTGCATTCGGGTCCAGTCAATCTCATGAAACTACTGAAAATGTATGCATTTCTCTTTTGCCTTGAAAGATGCCATGTGATGTTGGCTTTCACTTCAGCTGGAAGCAGAATGTGTGCAAACTAAGATACACTAGAAGAAACAACATGCAGATAGTGGCCAAAGGAGCCACAGAATCTCTGGCCTCAGTTGAGTATGGGGGCATCGTCATTCTCCCCTTACCTGTTCCAGTGAATTTCCTTCAAGTCTATCATGAGTTACTATCAGACATTTGAAGGAGAGATCAAGCATCAGAAAAAGCAAGGAAGCATGTTATTACAGTGGGAAAACAAGAAGCTACAACTTAGCCAATGCCTTGAAGACTTTTGGAGAACATGTAGGTCACAGTGCCAGAAAGTTCCTCAGAGGAGATAAGTGTTAAGCATAATTTATACAACAAAAAAAAATTGCTCAGATTTCTGTCTTGCAGTATACCATAGTATTCAAATATTATAGCCTTGTAGTATAGCATAGAAGGGCAGACTTATTTGACCCAGCTCACTAATGACCTAGGAACACATGTACTTCAGGTACAATGCAAGCACCCACTTAGTTTCTTGTATTATTCTCAGCTAGTCTGACAAAGTGAACAGAAACAAAAGAAACAGCAACTGGCAAGAATCAAACTTACGTTGCCCCTGCTAAGCCTTCACTTGTAAACAATCCCTTTCTCACAGGCATTACTTAAATAGCAGCAGCATCATGTACTGCTTCCAACCTCACAGAAAAGAGTGAAATCTAAAGAGCACCAGTCCTGCGGTCCACAGCTGAAAAAGCAGAATATAGCTACCCGGAGAGAATGATGGACCGCTAAGAAAAGACCATACATGTGACGGAAGTACCAGGGCTGCATTAAGGTCTTCATCTACTTCATCACTGTATGCATAGAGGTCATGGATCACACATGTCCCTCCCCTTCCTCAAAACCACCAAGAGTCAGTCACTTGAAAATTAATCCAAGTCTTCCATAAAGTTATTTTGTGACGCATGGTCCTCCTTTAAAGTATGAGGTAGCAAAGAGCAAAAAGGCTCAAAATCCTTCAACTGTGCAGCTCACCAGCAGTCCTTTCGATGAGGACAAGCTTTTGTGTGGGAGAACTCAGCCTTTGCCAGTACAGCCTTGATCTTCCCAGGGGCTCTCAGGAATCAGTCCCTACGCAGCCACCCTGACAATAATACATGATCAAGAAGCAACTTCAATAGGGATTCCTTGCTGAAGCAGTTTCTCTTTCTTATTTCCCTGTTAGATAAATATTTTTTAAAAATGCAATTTTACTCCCTCCCTTTAAATTAATGACAGTACAGAGCATACATAAATTCAGTAAAATGCCATAAAAATTTATAAACAAAGGTTTGTGGTTCTCCCTTTTACATTGTGTTTACTAATTGCTGCTACTTCGAAGATGCTGGCAGTGCTTCAAATTCTGTCAGAAGTCAACAGGTATCTTTGCAGGACTGAGGCAGTAACCCTGACGCACAGCTCTGCTTTCCTGAAGTTCCATACTGCCAGATCTGGCTACAGGCAGTGTTTTCCTCATCCTTTCATTTTGTTGCAAAAATTTATTGATAGCTTTCTCTGAAGTGGAAGTATAACCAGTTCGCACAGGAATGGGCTAAAGAGAAATCTGAAATTATCTCACCCAGCTCTTTCCAAGACAGCTTAATTGTTCTGTGCCTTGATTCTCTCAAATAGCTTTTATTGCCTTACCGTCAATATTACAACATCCCCCGCTAAAGCACATACATACAGTACTTTGGGTAAGTGGTACAACAAAGACCTTTCCCCAAAGGACCCTGAGGCACTTGGCAACAGATTGGACTTCTGAAACATCATTTTTTCTAAATGATAACCACAACTCAAACCTCTGAACATAAGCCTCTGTAGAGCAGCAATCTAACAATGACAGCGATTTGACTGGACTATGCTATTTGACAGATATTTTCCACTGGCTAAAAACATGGAACACCACTGCAGTAAAAGGACTCCCTCATTTTTTACTTACCCTTTTTCCATTTAAAGTATTTCCAAGTCTGCGCTGAAGGTAGAGATTTCATTTATATTTCATGCTGCTCAACTATCTGATCTCTCACTAGAGTACAAAGAGAAAGTGTTTTTGTTTACCTTGGAGAAATCTAAACAGAATCAGCTAATCTACATCTTACACCAAAACAAACAAGGTCTCAAACATTCCCAAATACAAACGAGTTCTTCCAATACATACCTATGAATACCCAATTTACAATTATGGTGAGGGATTACATCATGGAATAAAATGTGTAGAATCTGGGTTAAAAAAACTGCATCTTTGCTCAGAGTACAGCTTTTTGATTGTTTTAGTGATAATCCAAGAAATACTTGTCAGCTCTTGTGAAACTGCATCTGTTTGAACTTTAAATACTTCCCTGACTGAAGAAAACAGGATTTTTCCACTGATACATTCTCAGGCTAATTTAAAGCCTAGTTCTAAGTGGGCTCAATTTGATATTTAGGCATGTGTTAAAGTTTAAGCATCTGGATAATCCCTGTGGAGACTCCTGCACAACATGTACTCAGCACCATCTCACTAATTTGAGTCCTATTACATTTCCTTTGTGGGATCTGCTGCCATTGAGGCAAGTTCAAAATGATAAGGTGCAGTCCGTTTAACTTACAAATAAAAAGAATACCAACACTCATGAGGAAAAATGTAATCAGCTTTGACAAACTCCAATCAAGCAAGTTTTAATTAAAAAGCAGCTCTCCAGACCTGATGAATTACATTGACATCTATTCACTTTCTCATCTTGCTTCCCTTCCTCTTGCTCAAAAAAATAGATTATGTTCTTCACTCTCAAGCATATTAGAGTAGTAACCTGGGGCAGCCTAGTTGTCTTCACCATAGAATTAACATCTGCAGAATCGAAGAGTATCCAAGTGAAAGCCAGGGGTAGGAAGAGAAAGGTACTTGTATCATGCTTTGGATTGTCAGGACTTCAAGCATAATAGAGCCAGAAAATTCAGCCCAGTGTTGCATAATACACTGCTCATATGTGGACTTCACTCAAATTCCCATCCATTGTAAATTTATGTCCCCAAGAGGACGTCCTGCAATTGTTACAGTCGTATTATTCAGGTTCCTTTCACAAATAATAGATAAAACTAAGGCATCTGGGAAGCGCATATATTAAATATTGTTCTTGCTGCTTTAACGAAACAAAAAATTCTTTTAAAGAGGGTACAGAGAGCATTCTGCCACTAAAAAGCCGGTAAAGATATGAGTAAAAGTACCTTTACTTTTTCTTTTTTTTTAAACCCCAAATGCATGCCCTGAACTGCATCTTTTTAGCTAAGCCAGAGGACAGATTATATATTAAACTCTAACTACACTTGACTGAAGCCTAAACAAGTCAAGGATAACTATGTGGACTAAAAACCAACTCCCCCATATCCCCATCTACACTTGACTGAAGCCTAAACAAGTCAAGGATAACTATGTGGACTAAAAACCAACTCCCCCATATCCCCATCTACTACTTGCAAGAGAAGCTGACTGGCCGCAAGGACTGGGATCATTGAGAACATGAATGATAGATGGAGCAAACAACTTAAAGTTCACACATCTGATTCACAGGGAGGAAATCTTATGAACTGTACTGTATTAAACTTTTTCTACCTCCAAACCACTTTATTATGGCTCAGGGACTACTAAAACAAGTGTTCATGGCCAAAACCAACACCAACCCAACTACATTCGCTGTTGTGTCCCTTTAGTTTTCACCAGCTATGAATTTCCAGTCCATTCATTTTGTGGTCAGAAAATCTATGGAAATAAATTCTAAGCACATGGAAACAAACCTCATGAAATAAAGCTGATTCAAGGCGTCTTATGCAGCTAGGAACTGAAACTAGGACCCTGCTATGACATATAAGCACTTTTGCTTACTCAAATGGGGAATAAAAATCTCTACCAAATTAAGCAAGCCATCTTCAACTTTTGAATACCAAATACTTGCAGTGAACGGTGAAGAACAATTGTTATTTACTAGCGCAGTCAGCAGGTCATTTCCATGTAGCAGATGCTACATGATTTGCATGCAATTTACACACAGATGAGTGTAAATTTGTGCAGTAAGCTTGATTCAGCTTGACACAACCATGTTAGATTTTAGGAGCTAACTCAATTGCTCTCCTTTACCACTTCTGTTCTGGAATATAAATAAAACAATCATTCAGACTTCTCTGGCCCATTATGAAGTATCTACATGAAAAAGTTAGAAAACAGTAATATTCATATATGGTGCATATCCCATATGTGTGCCATTGTCATATGTGCACGCAACCAATTTGTTACCACTTTCAGATACACCTGTCTTGGTACTGAAACAATCAGACTTCAGCCCGGGATTTGGCTGCTCATAACCTGACACATATCAATCCCACAGCACCCTGAAGCAAACATTCAGGTTTCTCCTTCATGACCATTCACTAACACGTACCATACTGCAGGAGATCTAGGCCAAGCCGGTCAGGAGAACAAATGTTTTGACATGAAAGTCCATGTGTCACCTAATTTGACTTTAAATATGTGCATTGATTATTTTTTTTTATCACCAAGGAAAATATCAAACATTGCACAGCTTCCTTGCATACTGTATGCCATCCAGATAGTCCTCTAGGTAGACCATGAAGATTGGCTGCCTGCACAAGTCCTCCTTGACTACATACTGATCCACACAGAGCACTCCCAGCAAAATATTGTTTAAAATATATTTGCACCATAAAAGTAACCAGAGTACCAACACAGTTCTGGAAGAAGCATTTGTAAGGTTCAGCTGTAAATTTGATAACCTTTTCTTGCCATAGGCCATTCCTATCATGCAGTAATTTTTTTTTTAATTTTTTTTTTTTTTAAGAGCTGAATGAACTGGATTTATTTAAAATTAAAAATTACAACATAAGTAATTCAGAGCTGATTGGGTTTGCTCTTGGACAGTGAACAGGAATTTAGACGCGTTAATAAGGGATATCTTTAAAGAAGTCAAGCAGAAACTTTCCAATTTTCAACTGTTTGACAGCTTATATAATTGTGGCTCAAATTAGCCCCACACTAATAATGACTTGATTCTTTCTATACAACATTATTTAAAAAAGAAATTTTCATCAAAATGGGAAAAGAAGGAAAGAAAAATAACTCAACCACTACTAATTATAGGGGTTATAAACGACTATATTGTTATCCAAGTTTCCATCTTCTCAAGTTCTCCAAACAGCATTTGCCATTTCCTCTAGGAAATGATGGACCAACTGTCCTCTCTCATTTAAAAATGCATTGATCAGTTCCCAGTCTTTAGCTAATATGCCTGGTTTAGGTGTAACTGCTAAGCTCTTCAGCATCCAAGAATTTCTACTGGACTTTTGCTGGTTTTGACAAGTGTTATGCAGACAGATAAAATACCAACACACACCAGACTGACCAAAAGAAGTGCGCCCTATTTCTTTTGAAGTCTAATATTTGCATATAAATTTTTTTTAACCTAGTTTATCACATTTAGCATTTAACGTGTCCTTGTAATTTTTACAGTTCATAACGGTACTCACATTCACCAATAGCCTGCAGGGTTAATTGCATAGAAAAATACAAGCTGGAAGATTGATCTGGACATATTTTCAATAGCAACAACTTTTCTTTGGTTTTTTTCCTCCAATGGAACAGGTTTAAAATTATGATTTTTATTTGACTACAGGCAAATTTTAAGAAAAGCAGCACTGACAAATCTGAGCTTAGCATGGTAAGAAACAGCTGATATTACAACCTCTCCCTATGCCAACAGGAGTAATACAGAAGTACAGAGTAACTCTTAGTTAGGATTACAGTTGGTCTTAGAAATGTAACTGCTAAGGGGTTTGCCACTCACAAGTTCCTCCTAGCTGAAGAAAAGCAGTACTACAAACTAAGCATTCAAAAAGGCTAAATCACTAGTCAGATCCCTCACTTCTCTCACTCTTCCAAATTAAAAAGCAGCCTAAGACCCTAGAAACTCATAAGCACTGAGTCTTGTTGCATTTTTTCCCAAAAACACAAGAACAAAAAAAACCCTCAACACACATGCAGTTCAGTCCTTATTGTCTGCCACCACCTAAAATTCTCAGTCATTAGGAATAAAAACAAAAATGCTTTCCTTATAAGGTAGGAGACATTGTAAATCTGTAGTAGAAATAGACGAGAAGGCACAGGGATGCAATTATTGGGTAACATCTAATGAAGACAGGCAGCCCTCCAAAGCGGCACTGTAGCTCCTGAGCTACAAAGCCCTCTCTCCCTGCCACTGCAAGAAGGGACTCAAGACCTTCATGGGAGCACATAGAATCATAGAATGGTTAGAGTTGGAAGGGACCTTAAAGATCATCAAGTTCCAACCCCCCTGCCATGGGCAGGGACACCTCTCACTAGAGCAGGTTGCTCAAAGCCCCATCCAGCCTGGCCTTAAACACTTCCAGGGATGGGGCCTCCACAACGTCCCTGGGTAACCTGTTCCAGTGCCTCACCACCCTCACAGTAAAGAACTTCTTCCTAATATCTAATCTAAATCTCCCCTCTTCCAATTTAAAACCATTACCCCTTGTCCTATCACTAGACTTCCTGACAAAGAGTCCCTCTCCAGCTCTCCTGTAGGCTCCCTTCAGATACTGAAAGGCTGCTATCAGGTCTCCCCGGAGCCTTCTCTTCTCCAGGCTGAACAGCCCCAGCCTATCCTCATAGGAGAGGTGCTCCATCCCTCTAATCATCTTAGTGGCCCTTCGCTGGACCTGTTCCAACAGTTTGATGTCCTTTCTATGTTGAGGACTCCAGAGCTGGACACAGTACTCCAGGTGGGGTCTCACAAGCGCAGAGTAGAGGGGGAGAATCACATAACTGAGCTGGACCTGCCAACCTGCCGCTGGCCACAAGAGCCGCTTATGCATTACAGCAGTGTACAGAGAAAGCATGAAGCACTGGGCACAGCCATAGTCTTTAACCCAATGAAACCAGAGATTATTTAGCACATTCGCCACTTTTTACTTAAAGTGAACGCAAAAGTACTATTTATACCACAGGTGTACTCTGATAGGTAATTAGCATCTTTAATAGGTTAAAATTTACCAAGGCTCCGCGTGCCTGCAGGTGAAGTGTATCCTAGACTCAACTGGAGAACTATCCCAAATAAAGACAATCAGCTGGATTCCCCCGACTCTGCAGCCGGAGTAGCTGGAGATGGCAAACTGCATTACACAAACTCATTCCCTGTTCTTCTCTAAACCGAGCTGACTGTGTTGCAGGAAGTAACCCTCAAGTATTATGTCTACCGAATTTGAAAGAACTTTCCTCCCACTTCCTATTAGTGAAAATAAACTCACTCCCTTAGCCCAGCCTTTTCATTTGTATTGCCCTTACAATTCAATGAAACCAGCTAAAACTAATTAATTTTTAAATTTAAGCTAATACTTGCCCTGTCTCTTCCTAACATTTGACAAATTCTATTAAACATATAAAAACATTACATAATTTTTATTCTTATCCAATACTGAAACTTACTATATTTACTGACCTAATCTAAGATTTACTGAAATGAGTGAAAACATACATTACTTTGGCTGAGGCTGTTACATCAAAATTGCAGCGTAGTGCTGTCAGCAATTATACCCACTCAACTCTGAGGGGAAAAAAGAGAGAATATGGCCCTTGCACCTACACTTAAAATATTTATGTTGGCCATTTAAATATTTATGTATTTGTCATTTTAAAATATTTATATAACTATCTATTCAAGCACTTCATATATTGGAGAGTGAACTTATATAATGCAAATAAATTATATATTAAATATTTACTATAGGTTAATATTTTATGAAATTTACTGTACACACAGTGGGAACAAAACTGGCAAGGGATGCAGAACTCAAGAGACTACTTTTGCAATTTCAGCACAAAACAACAAGCACCATTTACCTCTGAGCTGCTTTTTATGGATTTTACAGGCTTGCTAAGAGAGTGCCTGTTTAGAAATTACGCAATTAAACATCTAAGGATAACTTATCTATGGACAGAATGCCACCAAAGTTTATGGAATTAGCCACAAATCAAGTTGATTCTGCAGTTTATACACTAGCAGATCAAAGAAGGAATTAAAAAAAAAGTTGAGTATTTTGAAATATTAATGATCAAACTTCTAAAACTGCTTTTGACTCCTGTGCCATCAACATGGGTTTCTAACAGCCTATTCAAATATCAAAGCAAAGCTAAATACTTCCTTTGTCCTGAAGATTTAGATATGAACAGAACCGCTCAACACAAAAACCACCCCCATACTCCATGTAGCAAACCTGAAAACCAAAAAACCAGCACATCTTGCCCTATAGCTGTAATTTAACTTTTTCTCAGCCCATAACTGAACTTCCAGCTTTAACCATCAAGCTGTGTGTCAAATTCAAAACACATACAGTCTATCTGAATCTTTAAAAAAATATATGCTGAGAGTCAAGAAACAAGATAAAACAAAGCAACAATCCCAAGGGTCTTTCAGTTCCTGTTCCCTATGCCCTGAGACACAGGGGTGAGTTCAGGATCTCAAAAGCAACTTCAGAGAACTATGAAGGCATCCTATTGCTGGCATAGTCACTGTCCAAATAGGAGTTTTCTAGCAACAACCTATAAGAAATTAATGCCAAATGGATATTGCAGTACCAATCCAGTGCTCACTTACATTTTTATGAGAAGTTGATATATCGGCATTAAGTTTATACGAAAGGGCTGTATGAGTAGAAGAGTCCTTACGGCATTGAAATTTCTTCAGAGCTTTTTAATTCCTTCATAACTTTTTAATTCTGATTAACAGTCATAATAAACTCTAAATTTACTTACAATCTCCAAGCGTTAGACTTTATTAACCTACATGACATGCCAACTAAGTTAATATACTTTAATTCTATCTGAAAGAATACCAAATACAAACCAGCAAGCAAGTCTCCTTGCTCAGTTTTTGAACAATTGACCTTATTTTGCTGCATTCTAATAGATTAACTTCCCTTTGGGAAGTGTGTACTTCAAGAACAAGGAATTGTTCTGCCTGCTAGCAAACATAGCAAGGCTCCTTTCCCAGAGCTGACCATGTAAGAGGTGCACAGGAGGCAGATTTGCTGCAGAGATCAAATCTGTCCTCTGGTCCAAGTGAAGTCCCTGTCCGCCCCCCAGGCTTTCTCCTCTGAAGTCTCTGCCTTGAGAGGTTTCTTCAACGGCCCTTGTTTAAATTCAAGTAGGGGACTAACAGGACATCCAGAGCTCTCAAGCTTACAGAACCATTAGTTTTGATAGATGGCTGTTATTATACCTATCCATGTTTAATTGTTTTCTACTCCAGTTACCTACAAGCCAATTAGGAAACACCTGCTGCTTCTCACTTTCACACAAATGGCACCATCCTGATTACAGAGCCGCCAACAAGGAAGAAAAAAAGCTTCTTCCAAAAATATGTATATTCAAGCCAATCATCCCTCCTGCTGCAACTGCTTCTATGTGAAGAACTGCTAACTACTAAAAAATATACACCGCTCTCTTCTCAGGTGAGGCGACGTGTTGCTTCATAGGTGGGTATTTGCTTCACATTTTAATTGTCTATGAGTGTGCCAGCCTAATATCTTCAAACACTTTCGGAAGAACTGCTCTGGCCAGGAGCAGCTGGGTGATGGTCAAGGCACTTTGGAAGCAGCTCTTTCAGAGATGACACTTTGTCGAAGGCAAGCTACCACCTACCTGGCACAGAGAGAGAAAGAGAGCATACAGTCAGCAAACACTACAAGAAAATGTCCTGCTATTGATTCACGTCCAGCTTTGCTCAGACCAGCTTATCTGCTTATTTCCTAAGTAATAACAAGGAACTCTACCAGGGTATTCATAGCACACTCCATTGCTGCTCTTATAGTGACCTTTTAATACAAGACAAAGCTTGAAAGAAGAGAGGGCGGGCACTGGTGAAGAGCATATTAACACAGTCCTTCTGGGGACCAGCATGCATTGTAATTAATAGTATGGGAATACAAAAAACCCATTAACTTACTGTGGAGAAAAAAAGAGAACAGAGACATGATGACCACAGGAAATTCAGCACAAAAAGTCATGAGAATGCTTAGCTAACTGACATTCCTTAATGAAATTATGATTGCAGATAAGAGTATATTTTGCAAAAATGCTCCCTGATTAATTTCTCAAGCAACTCTTTCACTGAAAAATCAGTCACATTTTGGATATATTCTTTTGCTCCAAGTACATTATTCATGAATCAATGGATTATGTAGAGGGCTTGGACTTCTGTGTATTTTGTTCAACCACACACGCAGAAAAGAACTGGTAATTATTTTAGCTACATCTTTAATCATGGTAAGCTAAAGCAAGTGCAGTGCCATATTTCTGACGCCCCCCTCACAAAGTGAAAATTTTCAGGAAACAAGATACTAGTCTAAGGCTCAGACTGAACAGAAGATTAAATGCATTTTTAAAATTCATTTAAAAATCTAATTTCAGCATAGCTTGGAAAAGTTAAATCACAACAAAGAAAACCGACAGTCACTTACCATCTGTGTCAGACAACGATTTTAATCTGAAATAGCCCTCCTTAATAAAACTGATTGTCCTTCTCCCCCATTCCCAGAAGAAAACAGAATCTCAATGCTGAACATCAGTTACCAGTAAAATGTCATGTTACAATATAAGCAAGGAAAGCAAAATGATATCTGTATAACAGCAATAAAAGTCAGAAGCTTCTTAACCTATGTACTTAACGAATTATACTAAAATGCTGTTTTACAAACATAAACAAATAAAACTACCTAACACTAATAACAGTGCCCTCTGGACTGACTGATGGAATTAATGTACACAAGTACTATGGATAAATTGACACTCAAGAGTTACTTCAGTGACTTAGACATTGGTTTGGGAAGAAATGCTGAGACATGAACAAAAGACATCTTCATCTCCACAGAGCCAAGAAAAAAAACGTTGCAGAGGTGTGGTGAGAGTTAGACTTGCTGACATCCCTCATTTTCTTCCGTTTTCTCAACTTCCCTTTTGCTCTTGGCAGAATCATTAAACAGCATTTTGCAGTGAATGATTCACACAGAGTTTTCAGCAAAGCCTGTGAAAGAACACCATCTCTTACAAGACTCAGGACTTAAGCAGGGCAGTTACAGCTTAGGGTCCAAGTGGAAGTCCTGAGAAGCTGGCCAGACTGCATGTCTAGGATGGCAGTCAGCAGAAATACCTTCTCCTCATAAAGGCCCTCTCTTTGACAATACAGAACATGAAACAGAGAAATAGCTCAAGAGGTAGGCAAAGGCAGCAGATCAGCCTTGTTCCCATGGCCTACTTCACCTGTGCCCTGCCTCCAGGAAGCCAGGCTGGCTGCCAAGGCAGCTGGGGACACTGCTGCCATCCCAGCCAGCGTGCTCTCCCATGCCTGTCCGTCCCACCACCTGTAGCTGCAACAACAGTAAGCCCAGCTCCTCTCCTTTCCCTCTTTATTTCTCCTTCCGTGCCAAAAGGGTTGACATCTCAATCCTCGTTTTTGACTAAAAGTATTTAAGCTTTCACACAAAGCTGAGTAGCTCTGGGACAGGCCTGATATAATTTTAAATCTTTGATCAATGCTCAAATTTCATCTTCCATGTCTGTTTACACAAACATCATACAGTATCAGCTAGTTCACAGTAAAGTCACAAACTTTTAAATTTTTAGAACTGTTAGGCTTTGCTCTCAGTACGTTTGGTGAATATTCAAGTGAGCTTGTTTCTCCTTGTATGACTAGTGCCCCAAATGTAAAGTTCATATAGTGAATAATTCACACTTGAGAAGACAATGTATTGACACAGCACAGAAAGACATTACAGCTCCAGAGAGCTGTATAGGTATCACCAAGAAAATACAGGGGGAGGGAACCACAAGTAGACCCTGCTCATGCTGCTCAATGGGAATCATACACGCATGACTCCATGTCAATATGAAATACAACTGAACTTCTTACTCAAAGCAACCTGTGGACCGTTCCCAACACCGTCCACACGTCAGGCATGGCGTATGTCTCCACCACATTCTTTTTAAGTACTGCGCTGACATAATCCCATCATCTGGCTCCCTCTGTGAAGTGAGGATAACAGAGTAACTCTGTGCACACAAATAAAGAATCATACTACACAAGTCACATACCAGGGCCCCCACCCAACACCACGCTGTTTCTTCCTACGCACTCTTAACACAGTCAGTGAGCATCCCTGCAGTTTGTCTTGGGAAGCCATTTCTTGGGGCAAGGTTTGCTTGGTCTGGGAAAGAAAGCATTTTAAATTTATAATAAATCTCTCTATTTTCTACAAAAGATTAAGTACCTGCATTTGTACCACGAGTACTTGCCTGCTTATATGTATCTGTGTGAACGGCACAATTAGTCACAACCAACTCAAAAGATCAGAGATGTCATTTGGTTTAACACATGGAATGACACTGACGCATACAAGGCCAACGCTTTCTACTAGTATTACTAACTTCTTTGAAGTGGAAAGACTAGTACTAAAAAGAATGTCATACCTTTGCTCTCTACTGAATGTCACTTTCAAAAACAAACAAAAAAACCCAAACAGAAAAAGGCACTTAGCAATTCATAGAAATGCCTACAGTGTTTTTCTTACTATCTCCTCAACTCAAAAACTCAGAGTTCTCCCAAACCTAGACAACTTAGTATTCCACACAACTTAGTTTCCAGGCACAATCAATCTTTGACTGATACACTAAACTCAAGCCGCTTATAAAGTGATGCAGTTCTGGTTAATGGAAAGGAAGATTATATGACATAAAGCAAAATATTTTACAGGCTAGATGCATGAAATCAGTAAGTCACTTAGCTTTTATAGTCAACCTGGTCACAATAGCAGATGACCTTGTCCTTTTCACATCCCAAGGATCAAAAGTGTGCACTTCTTAACATTTTTCTTCTTTAATCTCCTAACTCACAGTCCTGCCATCCTAGTTTTTTTATACTTTCATTTGCCAGTTACAGCAGAGAGATTACGAGTGATGTAGATGTTCAAGATCAATATGCCTGTAAGGAGATGGAATTCATATTGATCTTCAGTCATGCAGCACATATGCCTTACTTGTTATAATCCTTTCACTATAAACAAAAGCACTGCTCCTGCCTGCTGGATTTTTTCCCTCGTTACTGCTTCAATAGTACTCTTTCCAGCTCCTGCCTCCTGCTCTCAGATTGCTCCTCCAGCAGTATGTAATCTTTGCTCCCAGGCTTTAAAAACTAAAAACTAGTGGCAGCAAAACAGAATTTCATTATTGCCCAAAAAACCAGTCTGATTAATTAGACCTTCCTAAAGGAGACCAAAGACAACAAGAAGTTCCAGTATCCCCGCATAGACTGTATTTCACAGCTACACTGGGAAGGCACGAGGCATCGCGGTAAGCATATTCTGACCATAGAGTCTGATCCAAAGAGCATAAAGAATTATTTGCATATGGAATCATCACAGCATTTCCAATAAAATGTTCTACTTTCCGATTATTTATGTTTATTCAAGTTGTAGACAAATCTTTCCCCCTTATTCTTCTCCTCCCAAGAAGTTTGTATTTTCTTCACATTTGACCAAACTTTCCAAAGCAGAAGGGACATTTTTTGACAACCGCTACAACTCACATTCTTCACAGGCATTGCCTAGAAGTTAAGCCCATACCATCACTGTTCTCAGCCCTCCTTTTTCACACCACTGCTGCAAAGCTTCCCAAGTCTTGCTGGGCATGTGATGAGCCACTGGAGAGGCACAGCAAGACAACAGGCTGAGCATTACGCACCGTGCAACTCCAGGCATTCATTACGAACTGAACATACAGAGTGCTTCAAGAAGCACATAACCCGCAAATACGGTCTGTCTCACAAACAAGTGGTATCCAGAGAGACGAGGACTTTAAAAAAAAAAAAAATTTAAAATCACTTTGAAGCTAACCTTTACAATGTAGCAGACTGCCATTCTGAATACCTGACATACTCCAAAATCCTCATGCCGTGCCCAATTCAGAGTAGGAACTTGAAATCTGAACGTCCAATATTCCAACTCCACGAACACCAACGGCTGGGTGGTTTTGGTGCTGTTTCTGCGGTCCCCACCAAGAGTGCGGTTTAAAATAAACAAAAACCAAAGAAAATACAGTCTAACTTGGAAAGGCTCCAGTTTAATTCTGTTGTTGAACAGGAAAATTTTCCAGAGCTCATATTTCATGGGATGGGAAAGTTATTTCCTCACCATATAATCTAATGCTCTGATGTATTATAATACTGTCTTAAGCACTATTTTTAGCTGAGCCAAATGTGATGAATACAGAAATAAGTGTATTACCTTATTTGTTACATCTTGTTTGCAGAAAGGTTTATAAAAATTCATGTCAGGACAAGGATTTAGCGTTCTTCCTATGAACATCTGCAATCACATCCCCTGCAAGAGCTGACACATCTACTTACATTGATGGCCTTACTTGCAATCATTCCGATTTTCACAGACTTTCAGTAGCTTGTAAAACTGACCCATAATGAGGGTTTTTCGCTACGCATCAGATGGAGGCTTTCAGCCTGGCTTAATGAATGTCTACCCATTCATTTATGGTATAAAAATACTTCCAGAGCTTTCTCTTCTTACAGAAATATTAACTCTTTGCCATCTTCAGAATATCCCCTCACACCACCACCCTCCCAAAATACTCAGCTTAAAAGCAAATGCAAACAACTGACAACAAAATACTACATATCTAAAAAACAAACACGTAGATTGAAAACAAAAGATCCTTAAAGATTATAAGCTGAGTTAAACCATGCAGTTTCTGCCACCTGTCTGGGCACAGCTCAAAGGTCAGCCCAGCGCTACTCAGACTCAATAAGGCAAGTCTGCCACCAAGAAAGAAAGGCTCAATGAAGGAAATAAAACTAAAACTATACTTCCAGTCTTGCACCAGCCCAGAAGTCATACCTTTTAAAGTCAAGGCCTCCTGTCACATTATATTTATTCTGTAAACATCAAAGAGAACTTCAGGAATACAGAAATCTCCTTCCACAATTCACACTAATTTAAAAAATACAGACTTCAAGCTCCTTCTCCAGAGAGAGCTATTTAAAAATGCCAAGTGTTTTTTTAATTTTCTTAAAGCTAGTGCATTACTCTCTTAAACAGACCTCTCCATTACCACAAGGCCTGCAGCATTGAGCCACACGATGCAGAGATGCCTTCACACATTGAAGCATCCAACAGAAGCACATCCCCTCGCTGAGTTACAAGGAAAGAGCATGCCCAGTCATGCAAGAAGGCAGAGACAACTGGCAGAGACTGCAGCCGCAGGCCTAACAGCATTTCTGGCCACACAGCAACACCAACAAGACAAAAAAGTGTGAGCTATTAATTTCCTATTTGCAAATGTGTAATCTTGACAATCTAAAGTTAGCCCTGCATTTTGCTATTTAATCAATTTTCATCGAGTGCAGAGTGTGGAATGAAGTATTGCTTTCTTCTCAGAGTAAAAATCTAAATAAAAAAGAAATCTGTTGTGAGATATATTAGAGGCTGATCTACCTCCTCAGCAGAACTTCAACCACTTCAAAAATATGGAACATTTGCATATGAATGTCTTCAATGGCAATTAAGCATCTTTTGAGCTTCTACATATAACACAGCAATATTAATGAATTCATACCACTGTTAACGTAAACTACTAAAAATGAGAAAGATTTAACAGACTAGCCTGTGAAAAAGTAGTCTAGAAACACTCCTGTAGAAATTAAGATAATGAATTACACAGAAGAATTGATCTTTTCTCCCTCCCCACCTGATTAACCTGTGATTTCATATCGAGTGTATTGACACACACAACAGGAGCAACACCACATCTGTTGTATTCAGAAAGCACAGGGTGCAGAAAAGTCAAAGTATATAAAAAAGCAAAGCCTGGACAGGCAGAGTTTACAGCAACTAAAGCATTTCTCTGAGCAGTGTAAGTAGTAACATTCAGAATTTCACCCACCACACAGCTGGATGAGCTATTCCACTAACTGCAAGAGTTTAGGACAGAAAACTTACTCAGGAGAGGGTCTGTGGACAGTCTCTCATCTTTGTATAAGGCAGCCAGTCATTTCTGCATATAGGACTTGACCTTTCATTAAGTTATTAAAACTTCTGCTTGCATCATATCATCAGACATCTCAAATTGTAGATACCATGCACCAAGAATAATGAAATCTGCTGTACATGTGGCAGAAAAGGCACACAAGCAAAGACATCGAGTTTTTAATTAATAGTTTAGTATGAAAAAAATACTACAGTTAAAAATTATTCGCATTTATTTTTAAAATTGATTGCTATTGATTTTCCTAACAGCAATTCAGGATTATGTTGCATCTTAAAAATATGTAGCAGTAACCAGCTCTCCTAATTTTCAGGTTTCTTATTTAATTTTTAGTGTGGATGCCAAAAAAGCCACAAGACTAAGCAATGTGCTTCCCTGTTTAAAGGCAGTACTAAAGATGAGTTGCATAAAATTAAGATTCTCCTCCTTTATAAGAACTGCAAAAAAATATATTCCCTTCCCAATTTCAGTGCACACATCAGCTCCCTCCACTGACAGAAGCAACAAGAGGTGGCACTGCTGACCTCAGACTTCAGTCACAGTAGATCTTTATTGCACTACAGCAGCTAAAGAAAGCACACACTGCTAAAATAGCCTTTGGAAAAACATCTTAGCATATGGAGTTTGTCTGGCATAGGCTTGACTGAACATCCACTGCAGAAGGTGCCTATGGCAGGAGTACAGAGTGTTCTGCATAACCTTTTGAGTAGCAGCTCTAACCCTCGTGTAAGCTGGACAGCAAGAAAGCCACCAACTGTCCCAAAGATACAGAAAGAAGCGGCCTTTTCTTCTCTATTCCATTTCCCGAATCAAGAGAAGAAGAGGCATAAAAGGAAGATCCAGGTCTTTGTGCTTCATACGTGAAATACAGCTAACCAGCAAGTCTGCAGCTCTCGCAACCCCCTTGATCTGCTTTACCCACTTATCTTCTACCCACACACCACAGCTCCATTCATGATCTCTGAACTGTCCCCATCTGCGATAACAGACACGTGAGGAAGGCACGCTGGCACGGGGGGCTGAGCCATCAAGCAAGAACGCTGCCAGAGAAAGAAAACAACAAAGGGGTAAGAGATTGTTTGATTTAGATACATATTTGAAGAGGACCCAGGAGGGCGCTGAAAGCAGTTGCAGAATCAGAGCATTTAGAAGCAGGAAACAGGCTTCAATTTCATCGCAATGAGCTAGCTCAGGGGAAACACGAAAAACGTTACTTCCCTCACACAGCATGGCAAGCCTGGTCTCCACGCAATGGGTCCACAGCTGCAGACCTATTTGTTGCTACTTTTCCAAACGTCACACCATCTCCCCCGACCCACTGGGCCACTGTCCTGCAGCACGCGCGGGGAGGTCGGCCAGGCTGCTCTGCTCACCCCGTGGCGTGCGCAGCGAGCCAAGGGACCCGCGCTCACCGCAGAGCACGTGGCGGAACAGAGGTGGTGGTCTTTGTATTGCTTTGTAAAATAAATAAATAACAATCTTTCGCCTTTGGCACAGGGCAGCAACGCAGCTCGCCTCTGTACCTCTGGTAGGGCTTTGGAGCTCTGGACCAGACACCAGCTCAGTGTCTCAGCAACACTAACCACACGAAGGAAGAAGGAAAGACAGCAGCTCATTTTGGTTTGCGTTTTTAAGACTAACTGATGTCACTGAGGAGAAAAACCTGGCAAGCTTCTGGGTACAGAGGCCCCTCAGTTGTACTCACCTCACCTGAGGAGAGGAGCGGGGCTATGCAGGGCACAGGTACGAGCAGACACCCCACACAAAGGGGAGCCACAACAGACAGCGACCCCAAAATCTGCATGTTTACTGTAGGAAGTGCTGCCAGGCCGGGGGCTGCATGAGGCCCTGCCACACCTCTGGAGCCACGCAGGGCGAGTTACAGAGATGGCGGCTAGCGCAGAGACACGGGCGAAGGCAGTGGCTGAGCTAACCCGGCGAGGCGAAACACCAGCGCGGCACTGGCTCCACACGCCTTCCTCGCATGGAAAATGGAGGCCGCCCGCGGGCACCCATGGCTCACCCGGCCGCGAGGCTTCCGCCAGGACCAGCTTCTCCCTCTCCCGCCCGCTCCCCGGGGCGGGCAGCCCCTCCTCAGCCCAGCCCAGCCCAGCCCAGCCCACCCCCGCCCCGCCCGGGAACGCCGAGCCCCCGCCGGCCGCTGTCCCCGTCCCTGTCCCCGTCCGCACCTTCGGCGGGAGCAGCCAGCCCTGCTCCTCCCCGCGGCCGCGGCGGGCGCAGCCATAGGCTTCCACGAGGATGGAGGCAGCCGGCGGCCATCCCGCTGATTTGTAGCCCCCCCGCAGCCCTTCCTGTGGCAGGAATGAGGCAAAGCCGGGGCCGGCGGGGCCGCGCCGTCGGCCAAGGTGCAACCAAGGCTTGGGCAGAGCGTTTGCGGCCTCGGNCCCCCGTTCGGTAAGGTTTGTCTGAGGAAAAATAGCTGAAACTGTGGCGAAGGGGAAAACGCTGCAGCTGCTTTGTGGTCGGTTCCTGGTGCCCGCTGCGGCCACCGGCCCTTGGGGCACCCCGGATTCGGAGGAGCAGGGGCGTCGCTTCAGAGCCCAAGGGCGACGCCGGCAGCCCACGCTGACATTGCCGGGGCGGTGATGGGCCCGTGGTTTTGAGGGGTTTTCGTAGCAGTCTCATCAGGTCCTCGGGAAAAAATAGTGAGGACAGGAAGCGTGAAAGCAAAAATAAATGGAAATCTTGTGGGATTCCAGCAGGTTCCCTGCGGGAACCCTGTGTCAGGCGACTTGTGCTGCCCAGGGTGCGGGGCTGAGGTGGCATTGCCAGTGATGGAGGAGTTTAGAAAACAGCAATACAGCATGAACAAAGCACAAAAGCACAAAAGCGCTGAGGCAGTTTTCAGCATAAAGCCTGAGACATATGCTCTTACACCAACAAAATGCATCGGTTATATAAAATCATTTTCCCTTCTCTTTAAACAGAGTGGGGGAAGGGAGGCTTAAAATATAGCTCAAATGGCTTAAAACATAGCTCATACTTCCAGTGCTCATTACCTGAATTATACATTTCGTGTCTGGCTGTACAGTAGGATAGATGGAATTTTTTTCCTACTTCCTGCAAAACAACATCTGCTTATTCAACTGCCTTTTAGCAATGGGTATAATCATAATCCCAAGTGACATATGCAGTGAGAGCAACTGACTACTTTCGCCCTCTCCAGCACTTTATTTCTACAGATGCTGTGTTTAATTAGCCCCACAGTAGTCAGAGGAGCAAACGGGTCACCTCTGTGTCAAATCTCTGATAGTCATCTTCCTCACCACCACCCCCAACCCCTTCGTTTATTTTACTGGTTTGGTTCTGTTTTGCATGCTACAAGTAAGGTCGTTAGTGTCAGATAGCTGTTTGTGCCTCTGTTGTGTTCCTGCATGTCTGCACTTTGGGGAAGGGAGTGAAATAAACTGCGAATTCCAGCACACAGCATCTGTGTGGGGACATTGCATACAAATTCTGTATTCAAACTGAATGTCACCAGAATTCTCTGAACAGATGACATCATAAGTGTTGGAAAATAGTGAGTTAGCAACCAATAGGACTTTTATTTTTGTCTGGATTCCAAAATCTGCGGGGTTCCCCAAAGCGGCCTCCTGTACCAACTCATCTTCTTTTTTCTTTTCCTGTGCTTGCAGATAGACAAGCAGGCAGGCAGAGGACAGAAACAGGATGCATTTACAAATTAAGCTGCAAGTAAGCCACAGAACTGAGGGAAGCGGTTTGCCATTACTGACATTCTGGCAAGGCCCAAGTGACCCAAGTCCAATCTGGAATATGACCAGGGTCGTGCCTCTTTGCCTGTGTTTCTACTGCTCAATTTTGTAATTTGGGTAGCAATTCTTTTGGCAATCCTCTTATACAGTGGGGATCAACCTGCAAAGCTATTGCTGTTTTGAAATCAGGTGTTACTCTTGAAAGAAAAGCAATGTTTTGTAACACTTGCAAGTAACCAATGTCTTTCAATTTCAGTATTCTTTGATCATCATTACAGACCATGATAGGCTGTATCCCACGTTACAGTTTGTGTGTTATGTTTGTAACTTCACTACTACTATATTATGTAGAAGTTAAGTTTGGTAAGTATTTGTAAAAACAGCTGAGAAAGGTATACAAATATTTCCTGTTTTTATATAGTTTTTAAAGTGGGTTTTGGTGTTTGACAGTCTTGGAAGTAAACAACCAACCTCAGCTGCTGGTGTAGAGAGAGCTCTGCTGATCTCAAGGCAGGCACACTAATTTATGCAACCTGACTCTCTGGCCTACCTATCTCTATTTATCCATTGAACAGCACCTGCACAGGCCATAGCAAATGTGAGTTGCTCCTGCAGTATCTAATATGCCTCATTTAGTAGGTTATGTCTGAAACCTTTTCGCAAAATGTAGGGAAAATTCCCTCTCAGATGATGCTGTGACCTTTTTGTATGTTGTTCAGTGAACCATCTCTTACAGAATTGGCTGGACTTGTGGGTTTTTTTTGGTTTGCCTATCAAGAAAGGTCAGTCTTTCTGCATTGTGTTAACTTATCATTTGACTCCTTTTTTCCCATCTCTTTGAAGCTGTTTCTGTTCTACTGTCATAAAACTCACATCTGTATTTTTCACTATTAAATGAAATGCAAGTTATTTGTCTCCATTTTATGACAATGGGAACTGTCATGTTTCTTCCTGTGAAGGCTGTGTGTTACAGCGTGATCGGGGTGCCTCTTGCCTGAAAGGGAGCTAATGCATGCTACATCTGATAAAAGCTGTCTGGGACTGCTGGTATATGTACCCAAGTACCCAAGGACGATCAGTACCCAAGACTTCCGGCCTCTTCCACCATACTGACATTGATATGCAAGATAAATTAAGACCTCACGAAGCCGGGGACTTCTGTAAGATTCTGGATTCAAGGAAAGTAGAAGGTTTTATAAGGGTTTAAATCAGATAATGAACTTCCTGTGCAATGCCAATTGTATTAAAAATACACGATGATATCTTTGAACCATTATTGTTTGTGGGTATTTTTCACATCCTTCCAACTCATGTAGGCTGATGACATAGGCTGATGTGATATGCATATGAAACGCACTGGCAAGTAGCAGGAAATACCCCTTTATGATGATCCACAATAGGTACAAATGATCCCAGCTCAGGCTCAGATAGCCTTGATGCAGACAAAACTCTAGAAAACATTCTTTTAGCTCTGGAGGTCCCTGCTTTGTTTAGCAGAAGGACAATCATTGCACACAGTCGTCATATTAAACTACAGCAGGAAAGAAGGTTTGAAATACCATTTCTTTGAGTGTTTCAACACTAGCCAAAAAGAATTAGAAGTATCACGCAGAAGCCTTGGAGGTTTAATGGATTAGTCCAGGGGATATTGGGGCTGCAATTTTAGACTATTGTTAGTAGCCCAACCATTCAATTTAAAATTATTTATGCATATAGTGTAAGAAGACAGTCAATGCAATAAGGATGGGTTCCTCTAAAAAAGACCATCTAAACAGGAGGCTCAGAGAGTGCAAGTGCCATGAACAAAGAATGATTTCAAAAATTAGCCTCTGTTAGGCTTCATTCTTAGTTGAAAGTGATTGTACCAGCAGCTACCAAGGAGGGAAGGGCCAAACTCAATACGTTCACATTTACAGACACCTGACAACCTCTCTTAATGCCAGCAATTAAAGTGGTAAAATTTTTAAACATAAAATGTATATTGTTTACAAGCTTCATGGGGTCAAACAGTTTCAAAAGTTGTTTGATGTTTCTCAGCTGAGCTCCAGATACAACCGGAAACATTATTCAGTATTTAAATCTTGCTATTCCTAACATTTTAGAAATGCTGGTTTACATTATGTGTATTTAACCTTCCGTTCTGCAAATGATTCACCACTTGGCAGGCCCATTTATAACAAGTATTAAAAAAAAAGTGTATGTTTTTTATTCTGTTTTTTCCTGTTCTACTTAGAAACAGTCCAGTAGGAAATATGTTTTTTCTTTAAAGAGTGAAATTAAAAGACATGAATTGTATTAAACTGAATATCCAAGGTTCTCTTTCTTACTGTGGTGTGCTTGCAAATCAGGCTACAACTATTGCAACTATTGTCAATATCAGTGGAGTCATACTTCCCAAAGAGATGGACGAAACCAGTAGGTTTAAAGTTAAGCAAGGTAAATGTATATATTTGTGTTCAAGTCACTTGAAAGCTGAAGATTTATTTCAGAGGAGGATCAGGAACCGTAGAATTAGTTCTACAGTGCAAGTTGACCTTCCAGCCCAAATGAACTTTCTTGTCTTTTTTTTTTTTTTTTTCTGAATTCCAGGTACAAGGTATGTTTCGTACATGGGAGCAAAAGCTAAGCAATTTGCAGTCATTTCTCACTGTTGTCTGTTTTCAGAGGACTAACATGGTGCAGCAGCCAAACCATTAAACTAGGACCCAGTGTGCCAGTGCTCTCTTCCTGGCTGTTTCACAATGATTTGCAAGTACAGATATATTTCCCGTCTACCAGAATTCCCCAGGGCAGTGTGGCAAAGTCTGGTCTAGAAAGAAAGACAACTAATTGCACAGAGATTGCAAAGACACTTAGGGATAGGTGGCTTTCTCCCTCTGCCCCAACCCATATCAAGCTAAAGAAAATATCAAATAGGAGGAGCTATGTAGTGGGAAGAAAATAAGCATACGTTTTGGTCAATAATTTATAGAAGGTTCACATTACATCTAGTGAAGGTCTGGATGTCCCCCTTCTCTCACATTCATGTGAGATTACTTTATTTATTACTTCACTTAGCCTAGAAAGGCACTTCTGTCATTACCTAAAGTTCTGGCAATTGCCCCTGATTGTTCAAAACAGACTTTAAATTACAGTTTAATGAACTGTCTGTGATGCAGGGAAGGGCAGAAGAGAAGTATCACTGTGCTGCACTGTTGTGTGATATGTAACTCTCTTTACGCACAGGAATAGAAATGGATGGAGATGAGGAAGAGAGCGGTAGTCTGCCAAGCACTCCTCTGCTATGAAGTGGGGTCAGGGCTTCTTTTACTGCATACCTATACCGTGCCTCACATAAAAAGGCTGGGACTTTTTTCAGTTTTACAGAATTTTTTTAATTTCCTGAGGTTGTGACTCTCAGCAGTGCTGAATTTTTTTTTAAAAAAATAGGTTTTGTTAATTATTTCACAGAATCATCTCTTACCATCAGAAATGTTCTCAACATAGCTCCAGCTGAGATCCAGATCAGGGACACAAGCAGCGTATGTCCTTTTATAGATTCTTGTAATTGGAAACCACTGTGATCATGTAGCCTGACTTCCAGAACAAACAATGTGTACTACTTGTTCCCACATCAGTGGCCTCTACCCATAACTTCAGACCTTAAGTTAAGCAATAATATTTTTCCAGTGAATGACTGACTTCAGCATATTGGGGTGGGACAGAAAACTGGTTAAGGTGGCTATAATGTTATATTCCAAGACATAGATAATAAAAGCATCTGAGACCTTGAGCATGCGTATTAATGTTGTACTTTATTAAATGGAAAACAGAAGAGAGGATGCTTTAAAAAAATGAAATATTTCATCCTTTGAATTTCCCTGCTCGTTTAGACTGACTTGTCTCAGCCCACTTGCACAGGAAAAAGACGAATAAAGCTTGATGAGGCAAGGATCCTGCAGAGAGGTAAGGCGATCATGAAAAAAGTCAAGTGAAAAAAAACAAATCGAAAGAGATTAAAATAATTACTTCAGCCAAGTTGTTGAAATCATATAAAGGCCTGATCCTACAACTTCTCACTTACAGTAAGTTTCTGTGCATTACATCACTTTGCAGGCATAGATAGTGGATGGCGGCATTCAGGTTTCTTCTTTTAGCCCCATAGTAAATATCTGGGAATGGTAGTAAGAGAACAGAGAGTATCAGTATCATAATTAAATATCTATATGTATAAGATAAAACAATTAAATTTTCATGTTTTAATCAATTCTACTTATTAATGAATACTGTTCCTATATACATATATCTATTACCAAACAAATGCTATTTCCTTCCTTTTTTTTTGGTAAGATACCTATGAACAAGTTACTCTTGACATGCATGGGTTAGAGCAGATGGCAAGTATTATTGTCCCTACACTTCTAACAGTTGCAGAAAGGAAAAAAGTCATATGTACATCAAACTGGTTTACTTTAAATATAATGAGCAAAATAATATGATTAATCTGTTAACCCCTTTTGAGCAATGGAAAATACTGTCTTCCATCCAGCCATGTGAAGAACATATTGCTAACAGGTTCTGTGTCATTAAAATGAATGTAAAAGAAGTGCAGTGCATTCCTTCACACACAACAAAATCACCATTAAACAAAATAACATTATGTCTGAAATTAGGGCAACATCCCAAAAAGTGCAAGTAGCTACCTACAACACACTGTTAAATTAAAACAGAAATGCATAGGATTGCCCATAAGTTCTGGAAAGATCATGTTTTTTTAAAAAAATAGCCTGCTAATACAGCTTTTTAATATCTAGGGTTACTTGAGGCATTTGAATGATCTTTCTGCTTGGCATTTTAATAATGTAAAAGTTCTTGGAGGGAGCTCTTAAAGTAGGGTGCTATTTTCATAAAATATAAGTCTGGCTAATAGGTCTAGAGGAATCTTTTCTTGTTCTATACAAAATACACCACAGAATTTCATTAAAGGATTCTTGAATGAACATGGAGTTGATATTGTTCACTGCAATACACTACTTTTTTTTTTTTTAAGAAAGACATGAATTAGGATGAAATTTAAGCAATTAAGACTTTTTTTTTCTTCTTTTTTTTTTAGAGGAATGACCCCTTTCTCTTCCTTAAGGTTTTAATATGTCATAGACATTATTATTCTGAGAGACTTCTTACCTTATCTTCTTATCTTGTTTACCACAAGATGAACTATACGTAATTTCACTTAAATACTTGTAGTTCTAACAGGGATGTCAAATTCATTTCCAGTTATCACTAATGTCGGTCCCCAATATCTTGCAACACGTGAGACTGGGTCCAAAACAAAAGCCATATTCACCCAATGCTGGGACCAGCGCTGGCATATCGATATAAAACTGTGCTGTTCTATGTAAATTTGTCAATTTGGGCTGCCGCAAACTTCTTTTTGCATACCTTTTTGTGGGAAACATGGTCTGTATGAACCTTTCCCAAGGTTCCCAAGAGTTAACACATAAACCAGACATTCGCTAGTGACTGTGTTATGGTTTGAGAAACCCACAACAATTTATTGTCATTCAGACAATTATTCCATCCCCTGATGACCCCTCCCCACCTGGGAAGAGGAATCAAGGGAAAACAAGGAAACACAAGGGCTGAAATATAAACAGATTTAATAGGATAAACCTAAATAATTAACATTAATAATACTAAAGAACCAGTAGTGATCCTGATAGCAATATAAAATATAGAAGGAATATACTCAGCCCATTCTATCAGTAGGAAGCTGCGCGCTCCCAACAGTGGGAGGCAAATGTCGGACACTGTGAGCACTGTGGCTTCAGGAGGAAGGGGAGGGCTCAGGGGTCCAGCACTGGGGCAAAGAAGTTCTCTCGATCACAGCCATCGAGGGAGAGAGAGCTTTACAGCAAACTTCCTGATTCATATTGAATGTGATGTTCATGGTATGAAATAATCCTGTTGGCCAGCCTGGGTCAAGTGCCCGGGTCTCGCTGCTCATCCCTGCACCCAGCAAGCTCAAACACACTGAGGCCTTGAAACCCCCACACCAGAGCTGGCTATAAAGTAAATATTTTCACAAATTCAGACACTGGAGTCTTCTAAAAGTGCAGTTTTCCCAAGCGTTAGAAGTTAATTTAGTCCTGTGTCGCTCAAACCAGGACAGACTGATTGTACTCTGTGCTGGTGTTGAGACCAAAATTAGATCTGGCAAGACATCTGCAGCTGCTCAAGTTTGGATTTCACTTCATGAGCTTCTCTGCTCTCAGCCATGCTGAGGAGGCTGGGATGTATTTTACACAGAAACCCAGGCAGGACATACTAACACTCTTGCATCTGGCGATGAAAGTGAATAGGAGGCATTAGTGACGGAAGTGGAAAACAGCCCAGAGCAGGCTTCTGATGCCCAGAGACACGGCAATACTGCTCCAGGTACCAAAATAAATCTACCATAAAATTTTATTGACACTTACAAATCTCCAGCAGTTCAGTGTACTTTATTTCAGTGTGCTGCTTTTCCCAAACAACAAAAGGAAAGTTTGGTAGAAGCAGTCTATGACACAATTAACATTTCAGAAGACTGATAACATTAAAGGGCTTTGTATTTTTACTGGCTCAACAAACAAAAGATTCCCTTTGAGCTTTGTGGGCGCTCTGGGTTATCGGTCCAAAGCTGAGTTAAATTAGAAGTGATTGGGTGCTGTTACCATCTGTTGAGTGTGTGGTGGCTTGTGCTACATGAGTTAATATATTTTAGCAGACAGATGGGCAGAAATGTGCAGACCTTAGTCATTCAGCACCCTTGTTAACAATCTGAATAGGGATCAGGAACATGGAAGACATAGGAGTGAATTTCTTTTTAATTCCATGACAAAGTCCCCTGCATGATGCTTTTGGCCTTTTTCAAGGATGTTTCTACAACTGCTTCCTCTGTTACATATATTGGGTGGTTAAGAAAAGCATTGTTCTTTCCAGGTGCTATCAATCTTGGTCCCTTCTCTTGCTCTGAAATAAAATTTAAAAAAAAACAAAAACAAAAACATGTTCATGCCTTCAGGTGTTAAAACCCACACATTTTTTTTTTCATGGACTGAATGTCACAGCAGTTAAATAATGATGATGTGAAAGAACACTGCTATATCAACTATGATTTAACTCCCTCTCTCTTTTCCCTCTTTCCTCCTACCCAACACAGCTTTCCCGGTCTAAAGTCACTGACTCTCCTACAATGCAAAAACCCGCAAAGTGTACTGGCAAGGAAACTATTGTTTAAGGGACAGCTGCTCTGGAAATTAATGTATTTCTTGTAAGGACCGCTTCATTGTAATGTACATTTCCTATCTGAATTCACACTCAGAAAAATCCCTCTCCTATACTAGATAGTCTAATGAAAAGGAACTGTTTTAAGCAAGAAAAGAGGAAAAGGGAATAGAGCACTGCAGAGGGATGAAGGAGGCACCAGTGCAGTTTTCTAGTTAACCTCAGCTTTTGTGTGCTCCTTCCCTCTCTGTGCATCAGTTTCCCCATCTAGAATTGGCAAACATTAATCCATGCAAGCCATCATCAAATTCCCAGAGCCAATGCCATATCTTTTGGGTTTCCAAACATCTCCTTCTTATCAGTTACTTGTATTTCATCATGCCTCAAATTAGACAGGAAGATTTTGGAGCAAGGGGATTACCTTTTAATCTTCAAAACATTTACTACATTTTCAGAAATATATATATAGTTTCATAAAAAATTCTACATCAGAGAAATGTCAAGGTTGTGAAATCAGTCACTCAACATTACGAAATGCCAAAGTAAAGGCTTCATATGCCCTTTGCATACCCGTATTTTTTTCATCAGGTCCAGCTTTCTTGGATCTTGTGTCTGTACTTTAATAAAGACCAGAAAATGCAGTCTATTCCTGAAATCCTTCTTCATTGCTCACCCTGAAAGTGTGTATAGTAGGTGTACCAAAACCCAAACGTGCTAAGAGTAATTGAAGGCTTCGGCACCATGCATAAAACAAGGGCATGGCTTCAATATTTCCTTACAAAATTTTCACATGGAAATTGGCTCTGTATTTCTGACCAACACAACTCTCAGTACAGTGCAATCAGAAGAAAATATGCTACATAACCAACATACCAGACCTTAGAACTGGAGCTACAAAACCTTTTAATGTATCTAAAATAAACATTTTTTTTCATTGTTATTTTGAGATATCTTACTGAATGACCAGCATAAATAATGCATAAAACATCTCTTGTCTACCAGTTCACCAAGGTAATACAAAATAATCTGAAAATTTTATAACTGACAGAAGATCCTGGGCTAATGGTATTAAAGTCCCTCTGAAGATTCTTCTGCTTTCTGGGAGGTGGTCGACAGAAAGCAGAGGATTAGGGTGAACCTTGCTAGAACAGGGTGCAGGCATTGGTTTAATAGCTTTAAAAGGTGCGCAGTTTTATAGTGAATACTGATTTTGACTCTGGTGAGACGTTCAAGAAAGTACATGAAATAACACTCATGCAGGTGACAGATGAATGAACTATGCCCCATCGTGGTGCTCAGAGCTCATGAACTAACCATCTTTCATCTGAAATCTGAAACAAAAGCACGGAGTGGTTATGCTCTTTAATCTCAATGGCACTTGCCTCTAAAGGAAAGCTTTAGCCCATAAAGCTCAAGCCAGATTCCAGTCTGAGTAATTATATTCTGCCTACAGTAATTATGTTCCCTTTGCAGTTTCACATGGAACTAATGTCCAGCCACTTGCTCCCCTGAACTATTTTATTGCTGTGTGATTGCTGTGAGTAGCTGGAGAGTTGCTGGAGTGGGAGAGGTAACCTGGGGCCAGAGAGAGCTGCCGTGCACGGTGTCTGCATGGTGGCCCACCATTCCCTGCCAGCTGGCCCAGACTCTGTCCTGTGGCAGGACACAGTGGTGAAGGAAGGGTTATAGAACCTGTGCCCACAGTAAGTCTTCCTTGGAGATAATTCTGTTTATCAATATCTCACTAAGTACTGTGGGATCTTACCGAAAGAAAGGTGCTATGTTCAAAGTGTGAAGAGGTCAGTAGTTATTCTTCTAAAGTAGCAGCAGACTCCTTTGTTGTACAGGGCAATAAGACATGCAGCACTAAATACAAAGTTTGAAAATACTCCAAAATGGCAGTGCCTTCTCTGTTCCTAATGTGGGCCTCCATTGTCGTTAAAGGCTTAGACCAGCAGCAATTCAAGTTAATGGATGTTTTTCCACAGACTTCAGCAGTTATCAGAGAAACCTTAAGCAGTCATTCTGCCTCATGAATTTAGTATAGTCCAAAAAAGGCTCAGCTGAAGCTTTGCATCAAGATGAAATTCAGAAAGTGCATTATTAAACACAAGCCCTAAAAGGATGTTACCATTCCGCTTTAGCTGTGGAAGCCGAGTGACTGAGCAGTCTAAGTATGGGTTAACAGAACTGCATGCGCAACAAGCACCGTTTCTGTCTTCCACAAAGGAAAAATAGCACCTGTTCTGCAGACATTTCCTGAGTAAGGAGGCTTTTAAATTTCATAAAGAAAGAGAAGAAATCTTTCACTCAAAAAATGATCAGCTACCTGTAACAAGGACTCCCTAAATATCACTTTGTAAAATGCAGCAATGACTGGTCTGTTGCAAAGTACCCTATGAACTCCTTCCCGTGCTTTTCTGAACAGCTTTTGGACACAAATCATGTGGAGGATCCACGTTTTAAGGACACACTGAATGCATCGCCTCACTCACTATTACATCTAACTCAATAACTCTGTCCTCCTCCTTTTCATGTTCCTCAACAGATTATGTCAATTCTCTCACAGATTTCTATCTTGCTTTTACAACTCTGATGGTTGCTTAGAGTCCTGTCTACCTAACTACTGGTTACTCAGAAAAAACGCTCTGTGCTGTCTTTCACTAAGCACTGGAATTTTTTGCTTTATCCTTGAAAAACACTATAGGACTTTGCCTAAAATTATGTACATAAATACATACAACAACCTTGAATTTAATCATTAACTGTCTGTAGCCAATTTTCTACAATAAAAATATTATGTCCAGTTAGCTATATCTGACCAATTGTAATATTCTTGTTTGTCCCTGGTTTTTTGGTGCTTTCTGTAAGCTGACCTGTTTTGAGTACTTAGTATGTTAATAGCCTGAGCAAATTCAGTGGGGCCCAAAAACTCAGACATAACCCCATGGTTTAGCACCTCCTTGGTCTGAGTGTTCTCCTTGTATGTATTCAATACATCAACAAAGGTTTTCATTAGCTTTTGTCCCAAGATACTTTTGCTGCTAATGAACACGCGTCTAGATCTGTCTATTGTGTTGATGGGATCTAAGAATAAAATCTAATTTTAGTAGTACAAGATAACAAGAGACAGAAATCAGCCAAAGCTGAATAAGCAGCTGAGTGGTAGATATGAGTAAAAAAGAGATTAAAAAAAGGGAATCACACGAATCCAATCTATTTGTTATTTCAGCAGCTGTCTCCAATTTGCCACCATGAATAAGTCAATCACAAAAACTAAACAGTCAAGAATTTGTATGAAATAATACCTATGACAAGTTGCTGAATATTATTCTGTTACAATTAATAGCCATTATAAGACATTATAAAGTCCCTCTATAGACATTGCCCATTTTGGCTACATAGGAGCAGAGGAATTCAAAGATAATGCTTATATAATGATAATGCATTATATCAATATGTAAATGAATACATCTAAATAAAGCTTGCCCAATCTTCTAAATGAAGGCAATATCTCTTTTTTGGTGCTCAGCAGTGTCCATCCTGGCATATATGAAGCACTTCCATGTCAGCTGGAGTCCCCAGGCCAGGTGAACAGCCTTTGCTGCCTCTGGCCCCACAGCCACTCCTCAGCAGCGGGCACTGTCCTCTCGCCGCTGCCATTCTCCTCCGCCTGTGAACAGTTCCTACGTGAAATGATACTTGGGGAAAGTGTCATTCCACAGATCCTCTTCAGCACACAGCCACGTGGCCAGCTGAGTCCGTCCACTTCAGGAGGTGGTAGGAAACACGCATGAATGTCTTTGACCAGCTCTGCCCTAAATGACTCCCAGCACGGAGGTGCAGACAGAGCCTTTCCTAAACCTTCCCAGATCCCCCCCTGCCCACTATGCACTGCGCTGCCCGTCCCGCATTTGTCACGCGGCTACGTCCTGACGAAACTCCAGCATCAGGTCAAACTGGGAAACAAGAGCCAGGCCTCGATAAGGGAGAGAGCAGTTATCATTTGACAAATTGTTTCCTTCCTGCAGAGAAAGAATGATATTCTTTGAGAAATGTGAATCATAACAAATTAACGCAAACCCTCGTTCCTTCTGCTTTTCAAACTGAGGGCGTTGACACATAAACAAGTTGTTGCAGAGGAATGACACAGCACACGTGAGCTGCAAAGCAGCAACTCTCCATTTATTTTGAGGTAATGGACGCTAGTTTATTCTTCCCTTATTTTTCTCCTTTTGAACAACTTCATCTAAATCACCAACTGGCTGCTTCCCCTTTTCCTGTTTCTGGCCCCGCTTCCTTTTCAAGGCTGTTAATAATCAGAGTAGCTGATCTGCTCTTCTGGCTTGCAGTGGGACTTCAGTATTGGCCGTGGGGCCACTTTACTGATGGCCTTTTAAATTACATGCTGCTCTGGGGCTGTGTGGGAAAAACTCACATCTCCCATGGCTAACTTTCACAGTAGTTAAGAACCTGTATTAAATTGGTCCATTTGCTACTTTAAGTTTTGCATACGCCCTTAGCGAGCACTGCTTATAGATTCTTGCGATGTGACAGTAACAGGCAGGGAAGTGATCTATTTTTCTACTTCTTTAAATGGTTTTAAATGAAGCTTTTTGCCCACAGGCTCCAATGGTACGAGATGTGTAAGAGCCGCCTCATTTCCCAACTCTGTTTCTCTCCAGGCTCTATGGCCTGAGCCCCAAAGATGAGTCTCAGTGCCCGTAAGCTGGTGGACACTCATCAGCTAATAGAATTGGAAGACAGAATATACATGTATTCCTGAAATACGTTGTGAATATAATCTCCATATAAGCCTCTTACAGCTTTCAACATCTGTTCTGTTGACTGGCATTTTCCCTGATGCTGTATGTTTCACAAATAAATCCCTGAGTAGGTTATTAATGTCGAAGTGTAAGTGATCTTTAATGCTGATTGTGTACTTTAAAAGGGTGATTATACAAAGGAATGTTATTCTATATTTTTAGACCACTTTTTGGCCACGAATATTTTGTGGTTTTCTCTTATGTGAAAACAGTAGCCCGTCCCTTTTATTGTTCATTTCCTGGCCTCAGCCTCTGTGCTACTGTAAAGTGCTTCCAAGAAAAATCCTGACCCCACTGAGCACACAGAAAAATTATATTGACTGCAGCATGGCCAGGGTTTCAGGCTTGATCTCCGGATTGTTTGTGACATAACTGTTCTGCAGTCAGTAACTGGATAAGCATCCACATTGGATAAGCATTAGCCACATCAGGTATGTTTGCAATCCATATTAATTCTTAGAAAAGAGACGCGATGTTAATAAAAAAATAACCTGCTTGTGAAAAAGGAGATATGTACACAATTCAGAAAAACCTCTTCCCATCTGAAGATTTTTTCTTTGCTGATTACTTCTTATAGGACATTTTTCTGGCTCACCTTTTTTGACTGGTCCTTTAAATTCAGTAATGTCCAGAGAAAAGACTCTTTTAAAGAAGGTATTTTGCAACTGGTTTCTGCTTATCTATTCTGCCAGCAGGTAAGACATTTCTTCCAGTGTCTTTTCTTCCTTTTTCTGCTTCTGAAAAAGTAGAAACTACTTTTGGTAGTTCTGCTTCTGACACATTAGCAAATGTGTCTTTCCACATAGCTGCATAATAAAGTACTTAACATAAATTTTATGTTTAAAGTTATGAGCAAAAAGGATTGTTTATGTATTAAAGTCATAAAAGTCGTCACTGAAGGTTTTATTATAATAAAGATTTCCCAGCTGAAGTCCATCAGGTCCGGTAACAGAACAAGATGAAGTAAAGACCTTAAATAACAAGATTTTGGTTTGTGCCCTTTCCTAAAGCCTCCACCCTCTGATTCAATCATTGGACCTTTGTGTTTCACACCATTTCAGCCATTTCCCAGCTCTGTGAATGCAATGGTACCGGTGCCTACAGGACTTCAAACAAATTTGTGTTTGCCCGTCTTTGAGCAGCAGCTGTTTGGAGATATGTAACATAATTTTATCAAAAAAACCGGACCTAGTGTTTATTCATCCACAGGTTTACAGCAAGCAGCAACTGCAGCCCAGATCACAAAGGACTGAATAAATCTGCTCTTAGGTAAACTTTGGGCTTTCCTGGGACAGCTGGGGACAGTCAGAGAGCGGCTGGTTTGAGCAGGGTGTTCCTGCTGCCTCGGCTGCGCGCGCTCCTTCCCACTGGGATGAGCATGGAAACAGGGTAACAGGCATGGAAAGGAAGAGAGATTCGCCTCTCTTCCATAGCAGCTCAAGCATTTTGATAAACTGCTTCATGCTTTTACAACAAACAGTAGCCTTTTCCTAGATATGTTGGCCGAATTCCCAATACTTTTATTTCCATCTCTCTAGCATTATCCATTTACAACAGCAGGAGCTTCGGGTTGTGCCCAGTTTCTATTAAGCAACTTTATAAGGGATTGGAGTACTTCAAAATTTTTCTGCCAGCCCTGTTGCATGAGTCAGCATAGCACAAGACAACTCACACCCTCAGCTACCATTGCTGTCCTTACAGATAAAAGCAATCACTACTAGTAGGAGGCGTTTTATCCCTCACAGCATCAGCGATTTATTTATGCAGGAATTATACACAGGCTGTATCAAGTATTCACGAAACTAGAGATCATAACAGAATCTTTAGGGTCACAAACGTGAGCTTTTCCTCGCAGCTAGGGAGCTACAAAATAACCTTTAAAAATAAGTGCATAAATGTTAACAGTTTGACCATAACCCCACATTTTCAGATGCTGAAGCTTGGAGTACAACATCAAATATTATGAGCTTCATGATAAAAACGCAAGACTTGGCAACACAGGAATTGTGGCAGCCCATTAAATTGTAGCGTTTTATAATCAGGCATCTGGCATTCTTAAATATCCCACCCCGAGGCTCCGAACGCTTAAAAGCCAGTGGCATCCCACAGACGTGAAGGGGACTCTGCCCAGGCAGGGTGGCCTGCCCGCACGGATCACGTTCCCGGAGCATGGTAACGCTGGGGAAGGAGGTTAAATTAACCAGCTTGGACAGAGGCTGTGCCAGTACTGCCACTGTACCGACTAGCCAGCATATGTCAAATCGAGACAATATTGGTCACTGAGCCACGAGGCCAGCTGCTCTGCATTCAGCACATCATCTGTTTTACAAGGATTAACAGCCCGGCATTACTACAACGGCTGTTTATAGGTATGTACTCACTAAATTGCAACTCCAATAAAATTGCTGCTAACATTTGGCTTCCTAGCTTGCGTGTTTGTCAGAAAGCATCTTCGTTAGATGATCTAAAAGCAAAACAAGGATCTGCAGAAATAAGGTATTTGATGGAAAACCCGGAGAAATTTTAAGAGATAAGGAGACTGAAATTAACCAAGTTTTAGTAATAGAAACTGTTCCTTTTTCTGCGTTTAAAAAGCTGTAAGTGCTTATCTCAAGAAGCCTTTTTATTTGCTTTTTATTCTTTGGCAATTTTCACAACAGAGAACGGTAAGATTTGAAACTGTGAGTGCATATGCATATCTAGCAGATCAGATGCTCAGTTGGTACAAATCCCTGACGTCAGCGGAGCTCTGCTGATACACCCCAGCGAAATGTCTGCTCTGATATGTCTCCAGCCCGCTCATGTGAGGAGGCTGCTTCTCACTAGTTGGCCACAAATGCCCACAGTTGCTTAGTGATGGCCTCCCAGGGCAGGAGTCAGGGCCGTGGAGGTACCCTCTGCGCAACTGCTCGAGCCCCTTCTGTTAACTACTTCATTAGTATGGCGACGGTCAGACAATTGCACTGTTGGAGGCAAGAGTTCCGTGGGACTGTAACTGGTTTAAGCACTTACAGACACAGAAAAAGGGTGCAATGATGTTGTGGGCTCTCTGAGTTCAGGTCATCGGCAACTGCTTGGGGTAGAAGAAGAATGTTTTCCTCCAAAACAGTTTGTTCTGTAAGATACTTTGTCATGAGGTTTCCCTGACGTGCATGGTGGTGGCCATCTCTGAAAGAAGGATAACGAACTCACTAGACCTTCAAGCATGATCTGATGTGACAATTCTGACATTTCTATCAAATACTGAGCAGGGCAGAGCATGAAATCTGTACAGTTGCCTCTCTTTTGGTCATTTTTTCTCACTAATGGATCCTGCAGATAATGAATACTTTAGCTCCTGTTTACAATAGATAAATGTTCTACAATAATGCCTCTCACTAAGAAAACATAATTTTAACTCTGTAAGAGATTAAAAATAATTAGAGAAATATTGTGACAGATGGTGCCGCTCATGCTGCCTTAACATTTGGACATGTTCTGTTTAATGTTTCTTTCATTCTCCTGATTCAGAAGAGAAAATCCAATTAAATTAAGCATGTTGTAACATTTCTGACATTTTTTTCTTGTTTTGCTCCTTCTTTTGCTGATGAAACTAGTGTGAATTTAATGCCCAGTTTAGATGAGGAACAGGAGGCCAGGGAAGTAATGTACTGTGAGCAGACATCATGAAGGCTTTTCTGCCACCCTGTGAACTACTGCAGAGGGGGCAGCAAATACTTCAGCTCTGTGTATTTTCAGTCCTCCACCTCTTGAGGAAATGCAGTGAGTTGTGTTAAATTTGTGCTGATTTTTCGTAGGAAAAATGGCTGAGATTTCCCAGGGGGGAAAAGAGCTACACAACACTGAATTTATGTAATATTTTTCTGTGATTTTCCCCATCTTGGAGGTCTTATGTCTGCCTCTTTGGAAAGTGCAGGGGAGATGATAGCCCATTCCCAAATTTCTGTTCGAGCTGAGTCAAGCACAGAGAAGTCAGACAAAAAGGGAGACCCAGGTGTACCATCAGTAGACATGTTTTGACCATGTCTGTCACGGGGTTCCAGTAGGCATGAGGTTTAATCGCTTCCATCAAGCTTAAAATATTTCCTTTCTCCTTTCCTCTTTTCAACCAATTTTAAGTTTCTTTTGGAAGAAGGAGAACATATCACAAGACTCCATTTCCATGTGCTATAGCTCTCATTGTGGATGGGTGTAGACAGAGAGTCTTACCCTCTTAGAAACGTCTCCATTTCACAGGAGTGAGGCTACACCAGGGAAACACCAATGGCTGGAAGGACACAGTGGCCACCACTGGTCTGCCTTGGGTCACTGCTCGGGCGGGAGCCAGAGGTCAGCAACCCAAAGTAGCTCTTATGGCTCTTTGCAGAAAAGCATCCTCTCAGTCTTTTTACCAAATTAATTCCTATCTCAGGCTGTTTTAACTATTCTAGAACTTTATCGTTGTTATCCTACAGCAGTGCTTAGCTGTCTCTTAGATACCTACATTTTAGATTACATTTGAGATCTACAAACATGCTCAAGATAAGCAGGACCAACCTGGCGGGGGTTTTTAAAGCAAGCCCTGGTCCTGCTCTTTCTCACCATGAAGAATGTTCTTTCCTATAGATTTTGTACAGGTCATTTCCTATAGGTTTTATAAAGAGGATCGGTATGAGGAATCTGAGTTCTTACCACTCAGACTCACAGGCTAGCGCTGGACAAGTCTGCAGGTGGGAACCCAATGTAAGCGTTCTTATATATCACATTTTACTTCCGTATGTCAGCTCCACCAAACCAGCTTTTCCATGGGCATGATCGTGTAATTCTTTCTCCTGCCACTGAACTCTCACTCCTTTGAACCGATCCCACAGGTGTCTAGAGGGCTACTAAAGGGAGTGAAGTTAATGCTTTCTTTAGCTGGTGCCTTAATGCTGCTAAGTGGAAACCACAAGTTTCTCACTGTGATTCAGTCTGGTTGCGTAAAGCAATCGCTTGCTGCCTGCACCTTTTTCATGGGGAGAAATTAAGAAAAATCTGCACACACAACACAGCAAGGGTCTGTAATTAGTGCCGTTCCCGAGAGGCCCATGAACTGGCAATGCACAACTTCTCTCTCATATTCGAGTCCTCCAGGATCAGCCTGAGGAAACAGGCAATTAAAGGCTCTGTGACCCAGCTGCAGTTTTCGTTGTGTGATGATCAGAAACTCACCCCGAGGCAACAGCTGCAATTTCCAGGGAAGTTTGCTACTGTGAAGTAACATCTGAAGACACTTTGGTCATTTCAATCATTTTTAACTGTTTTGTCTCTACCACTCCCAGAGGAGAGTGAAATTTCATTCTGTTGCTTGAAGAAGAGAAAAAATATGCAATAAATCATTTCCACAGGGAAGAAATAATCCTGCATCAGTAACTTCAGCTTTGGTCCCTAAATGTGCGCAGCTCACTTTTGAAGAAAATAGTACTCAGCAAGAGTGAGTCTCTTCTGATTGCTATTAAAACAAATGCAACTGAAGATTTGGTAACCATATGAAAACTCAATTCAAATTGTATTGTAACTGGGCCATCTTCACCTTTTATGCTTTTGCTAGGTGCATTTATCGATGTATTCCGTAATAGACTGATAGCAGCACACCTCAGAAAACTCCTTTCTTACAACTTGCAACAACCGAAAGAAAAGGAAGGGAGCTAGGCTTAACAAAGATTCAGTTAAATGTTTTCTTTTGCTATTGCTATTGCAGAAATTCTTTATTCTCCGGATTTCCAAGACATTTGTGTGACATCTCCATGCAGCAGATTGTTTTATTCTATCAAATCAAATTAAAAGGCAACCCACAGAAATCTAAAAATATATGGACCCCCTTGTATAAATATGAAATTATTCCAAGTGGGTACGAGCTGCTTCCATCCCTCTATCTCCTATGCATTTTTAATATTTGCATTTTTCTTCCCCAGATTGATTTTGGGGGAAAAGGTAACTTAAGATTATATAGCTGATTTGCTTGTGGGTTTGACTCTTTGTTGCACGGGTGCCTTTGCTGGTGGTTTGGCAGAATTGGGTTTCTATACCATGAGAGGCTAACGATTTCTTTATAATGTCCACAAAGGAAAAGCAATGCATGAGCAGAAAGTCATAAAAGAAGACAGGCACAAAAGATCATGGTGCTATGGGGTATCTCATAAAAGCCTAGGGAAGTTATGAATCCTGTCTCCCTGCAGGGAAACTTCATAGAATCATAGATTCTTTTGGCTACCAGGGCACACTAGTGACTCATATTCCACTTGCCATTGACCCAAATGCCCAAGGTTTGCAAGGGGAAGACAGGAAACAATCTCTGCCTTGAACTGGAGAGGACTCCTTACCACTGTACCCGCAGATATCCCAAATTCCTCTTTCCCATGCAGGCAGAGCTGTAGCTAGCAGAGCTTGTGCCACTCTGCTCCGCATGTGAATTTGCATCAGAGAGAATCCTCAGCTGGGCTGCAAAGCTGCAGCCCTCGCTTATCAGCCCTGCTTCCCTGAGCCCTGGCTGTCCCTCGGCAGCCGCTGTCTGCCTCGCGCCCCGGGAGGAATCTCTGGGGCAAGGGCAGGCGTTTTGTCCCATGGTTCAGACAGCACCTGAGGCACAGAGGATGGCAGCTGGCAAACTCCTAGTACCCCCTATTCTCCCAAAGGCCTTTCAGTTTGCTATACTATTGATAACAGCTGAAAATACTTTCTCTCTGCATTTGTCTGCTCTTTCCTTAACCTCTTCGGTAGCTCTGGCTTCAGAAGCAGCGACAGCCTGACTGGTACCCTAATACCTCTTCTTTGAATAACTGCCTTCCTGGGAAGTGTGGGTTTAAGGGAACAGCCGTGTCTCACCCAGCCACTCACATATTTCTCTGAGTAAGACCTTCCATCTGACGGAGTATTTTGCATGAGCAGAATTAATCAGCTTGGTCCTGCTCTTGTGGTCATGGGCAGCTAAGCTCTTGCATGAATTTCAAGTGACGTACAGAAGCTTCGCTATGAAAAATCAGTAAGAGAAAGCACATGGCTAAAAATTCTTTAAAGAAGCAAATGTTAGATAGCAAATCAGCAGTAATACCTTCCACTAACTACTGCGCATTCTACCGATCGTTATTTTCTCCAAGCAAAAGAGCAGACCGTTTCTTGTCTGAGTCTGTTTTCCTTCTAGGAGACTATTATATTTTTCAACCATATTTTCCAATTGTTGTATGTGCCAAACAGGTCAGCATCAATGATGTCAACACGCCCTACCCTCACCCCCCACCCCCTGAAGGAGCTCTATAATTCTGCAAAATGCCAAAGTTTTCTGGCAACCAAAAGTAATCAGGTCTGGGGGACTGGGAGAAAGGGGTGTTTTCACTAAGATCCAGTCAGGAGCACATCCCTCCTTCCTTTTAATGGTATTTCCTTTATAGTTGCTGAGATGTTTTGAAATTTAAAGCTTAATTATTACAGATGCTTATGCATTGCACACCTCTATGACAAACAATTGTCAAAGCCGTCAGCTTCGACTGCCAATTTATTTGAAATAAACACATCAGGTGAAATAGACCTTCCCATATCTGAGTAATTGTCTCTTTGAAAAGAGTTCTTAAAAAAATAGTTGTCAGATTCTTAGTGAGTCTTATTGTTTACTCTGCGCTACATCTGAAGTTAAGATTTCGTATCTGACTGCTGTCACAGTGATTGAAGTCAAAACATCCTGTTCTATCTTTTGTTTATGTACTGTAACCAGCTCCACAAACTTGTGCAACTTGAAACACAGCTAAAAACTGCTTTATATATGTGCTCCCTGGCATACTTTTCTTTCTGTAAGATGGACTATACCAGTAATCTTACCTGACAGAAAGCCAGCATAAGGTTTGCAAGCAAGTGCTCAAAAAGGAGGAGGAAGTATTTATAAAGCAAAAATCCTTAGAAAATTTGCCAGCAATTGTTCCAACCATTATGATGGTGGTTCTGTGAGAAGGCATCTCAAATTGCCTCAGAGCTTATGTTTGGTAAAAAATCAGCCCGCGGTCAGTGAGGGAGGAAAACCACATTTCCCTAGCACTGCTGCTCAGCTGCCTTCCCGGGCACGCACGGCGCACAGCGAGAGCTTTTGGAGAGGGGAGCAGGGAAGCGCAGCCTCCGTGGGTAACTGGAGCAAGGATCAGAGGTGAGGCGCGCTGCCATGCCCTGCGTAGCCGTCCCTTGCTGCATCCTGGCACTTCTCATACGCTCCCTGGGATGGTGCTCGGGCATTCCCACGGGAAACATTTCCCTGGGGATCTGGTGCTTTCTTGTGGCTGGTGCTGGCCTCTCTCTGTACCTCACCGGGACCTTGGAGCTGCTTCTCAGAGGCAGCTACGTCTTACCATTGACTCAGTTTGGAAACCAAGAAGAAATTTGGTGTTCCAAAGTGACAATATCTACATGAAATAAATTCACTGCCCTGTTAATATAAAACCAAGTAGCCATTATAATTCGAGCTCCTTCCTTCTAACACATGAAGGAGCTGGGAGAGCAGTCTGGGGATACACAGCAGGACGAGAAGTGTGGAACAAAGCAGAGGTTTCTGTGCTGATAGCCACATTCCTGCAAGCTGCACCCAGAGCACTCCCGCGTGGCAGAGGCACTAAGAGGATTTGATCCTGCTAAGTGCTGATCAGAAGGGGAACGAGGAGTACAGCTGGCCAGATCCTGTCCTTGGACATGAAGGGATGTTCATTCATTTTATTTTACTATCCCACGCTTTCTCTCTCACCTGCAGGTGACTGATGTTCTCATTCCCACTTCAAATAAGAGTGTTAGTAACCTGATGTCACGCTGCGGATTGGTTTTCAGGCATATGGGATGTAAGTGAAAGATTTATTTTAAAGGGGGAGGAGAGCACGCACATTCTTTTCCATCTGATTGCTTATCACTACTAGAACTAGACGGCAGTTTTCACGGTGGAGCTTGCAGTGTCTCTGCAGCTATCTGCACTCACGGCTGCCGCATCTGCAGGTACGTACGGGATTGATGACTCTTCTTTTGAAGTCTCTGGAGACCCAGCTGCTATACAGACTGATATTCGTGGCTGTTTATTGGGACAAAAGTTTATGGATAGACGGCCAAACACATGGCAACCCTGTACTTGCTACACAGCTCCCGCCTCTATTATGACAGCAACAGGCCCTGCAAGTGAGGACCATTTTATTAACTCCAGTTCCGGCGTCTTAGGAAGTCTTACCTATCTAGGACAAACTGGAGGGATAGGAGCAGGACAGGCAAGGGTTGCAGACAGGCAGCTGAGATAAATGATGACCTGGGAAAGTTATAAGCCCAGGCAAGTGTGTAACAGGAGCATTTGTGTACAAGACTGAGCATCTGATTTGAAGGTGGTGTGCAAATTCCTGAGAAAAAACTTATACTTGCCTGTAAAATGCTCTTCTCAAGTAAATTAGAGGCCATATTATTTGGGCAAGGTTCGCTCACTATTTTCCGTAAAAAGGATAAGATTGGAACCGGGATTCTGCTATAAAACTTTGTTCTTGGTGAGCACAAGCTCCAGGGCTGTCTTTCATAACGTTTCTAATTTAGGGATGATGTAGGTCTTCACTATGCCACAAGTACGACTTCAGAGAGCAGAGCAAAATTTGTATGTAATGTTGATATATAGATGCTTCTCATCTCAGTCTTTGTTCCCAGTTTAACATTCGTACGAAAGCTCGCTGGTAACTCATTTAGCATTTTGGCCTCATAAAGAAGCTATGTGACTTGTTAAAATGCTACTACATTTTCTTTCAAACCTGATCATTCCCTGGTTTATCGTGCTCAGCCTTCTGTGATGAGTCTGTCCTCTTTAGCACAATGTGCAACCAGCAATTTTAATGTATAAAGATCACTTCGGCTGACTTACTCTTTGAATGGATAAAAACTTTGTTCTTGTGTCTGGAACTTTTTTTAAAGCTTATGTGCATTTCTAAATGTTTCCATTATCACAGCATTTTGGTTTTATGTTCCACGCAACAATTTTAATTGGAATAGACTTTATGTTCGATTTTAAAATTAAGGTGTTGGAGGATAATATCATCAACATTATCATTTCATTATCCAGCTTAATTTCTTAAAAATAATGAGTTCAAATTTTTGTAACCAGTGAGTTCTCTGAGGCCTCAGATTGCGTATTCCTTACACTGAGTAGATACGTTAGTCAGACTTAACAAAAGGGAAGCCATTAATAAAACTGAACAAGGGACACTGTGCTAATCTAAAGCTACATCCAAAACCGTTTCCACTGCATTACTTGGTTCCTACTTCACAGACTAGAACAGAACACAGACTTTACATTAACTGTAAAACATGAAAAGATGGCCCCTGCCTTGCACAGCTGTTCATCCAGCACATGCCAGTCACGGTTGTAGAAGGAGCGAAGAACACGCCAGAATTTTCAGCCCCTTCAAAGGAGTCTGTGCCGCAAATTCCCAAGAGTCCACGAGATGTCTCTGCAGCAAGACTAGTGCCATAAAACGCAGAAATCCACAATATAACTAATCCAGTATCATTTGCACTAGGTGCACTATTATTCTCTTCTAGGCTTTAAAAAATAAAATGTCTTCCCATTCCACGGGGCTCATTGATTCCCATTAACAAGTAAAAATGTTAATTATCTAGAGTGTCTTGATATCATGTTGCAAATCTAACACTATGAGATAAGCATATGTTGACTAAAATTGCCTTAGAGTTCACAGAAGACTTCTGAGAGTCTCAGACAGAGGAGATGGCTGCAAAGAGGAAAGACCTCCATCTTATTCTTGCACACTGTGCACAGGACAAAAAAATAATGGACTTAAACTGCTCTAGGGAAGATTTAAGTTGAGCATAAGGAAAAAGTTGTAATGGTAAGAATATTAAGAATGGGATGAGACTGTAAGGTTGTAGCCTTACCATCATTTCAGGTTTTTAAGAACACCTTAGAATGACAAATTATTCTTGACAATTCTTTAGATATAGTTCGTTCTGCCTAAGGGAGAAGAGATGGACTCAACGACTTCTCAAGATTCCAAAGAGTTACTTTGTATGATCTTATGATATCACAGCTGCAGATCTCTAGAGTTTCTTTGAAATTTAAAAAATATCTATATTTGAAAGTGTGCGTTACAAAAGTGGCCACTATGTAAGGCTGGGAGGGGGTTGGGAGAGGCGTTATCAGCTCTATACAGCAATTGGAATCAGAAAGTTCTTGCAGAAATTTAGCTCCTATTGTGTTGAGAGCATAAATAATAATGAGAAAGATGAGAAAAGGAATGGAAAGAACTCCATTACAGAAAGTCCATTCCACTACAAACCACATGTGATTGTGTACAGGATAGCAAATGCTCTGAAAATTATCTGGTCCTGAAGGAACATATGGCATCAGACCAACCTATCTGATGAGACATTCTTCCAAATATCTGGTTAGTCTCCGTCACATCTTTCAAGACGAGATTTGATTCCTGCTGAATGAGTTTATATCATGTTAAGAGGAATGTATTTAATCTTTCAGTTGTTAAATCACTACGGAAAAATAAAGAGGTCCTATTTTCTTTTTCTCTTAACTGCCTAGCAATTTTAGTTTAGTTCCTGGACTACAATTTATAGGGTATAATCAGCTATAAAAGTTCCTAAGTAAAAACAGTTTCAAGAAATACTGTGGTTAATTCAAAACCTTTTAAAAACGGTGTTTAAGAGTTTTCAGGGTATATAATTTAATCCTTCCTATTGCAGACATTGTACTATCAACAGACTTAGTAATTTTCCAGAACCAATGTTTCTATTGCAATGTTTATATTTTCTATTGTAATATGCAATATTTCTAATTTCAAAATGTCTAGTCCATTTCTAGTCCAGATCTATTTTGAATTTCCGGTTAGTGAAACTTTTCCAAATAAAACAACTTTTGCCAGAATAGCATTTATAATTACATTCATTTTTAAAGTAAATACTTCAAGTATTTCTTTTCTCTTTGCATTTAGATGGAGAAAAAATATTTCCTCATACATTTCTCTTCTCTTTTTCTTCTTTTGATAGCTAGGAAAGTAATATCACTGGCTGGCTTTTAAATAAAACATGTCATTAAAATTTTCAGGTAAATCACTTTTGAACTTTTTTGGTAAAGTACTGTTTCCCACTTCTACTGGTTTTATTTACTCTGATCACATTTTTAGTCATCATTTTCAGTAACATATGCTTCCTCTTTTCTTAAAATAATTACACACACTTATGCTGGTGTTTGGGCGAGGGAAAATATCACCTCATGAATGTCTCTGTTTGGGGAATCAAACAAAAAACCTCATCTGGTTGACTAAAAGCCCATGGGCCACAATAGATATGTGCATCTCAACTCCAGAGTTTTCCTCATCAGCTTTGGAGAAAGGGGGGAAAAAAAGCTCTAAAAACACCTCTAAATGGAGCTTGAGGAAACCAGTTATTTCATAATGGAAGATGACAGAATTTATGGCTGTCAGGCAGGTGATATAAACTCCACTATAGTCAAAGAGATTCTTTCCTTGGCTGGAATGATGTAAACGAGACCCAAAGCCATCAAGTAGAATGTGGCATGTGGACTCCTCTAACAGACGAGTTTGGGCAGAGCATTTCTAAAACAAAAACAGACCCTTAGATTTTGCATTTCATATTTTGATCTTTATCAGACAGTTGCTAGTGAATAATCATTTCTGGTGTTAAATGGATGTTTCTGAAAACATGCCTCTACTCACTACCTTTGGGTAATGTCCAGCTACCGAGCTTTGGGTGCCTGGGTAATACCCAAATACCAGTCAGAACACCAAATCTTCTTTTAAGGCTTGTATCAAAACTCATGTCATCATGAACTCCAACACATCTCATTAAAAAACGTTGAGTTGCTAAAATTTGCAGCGTAAGAATCTTTGCTGGACACTTCATGAAGCAAAAGAATGGGCACTGTCTCAGCTTCTATCTGGGAATGCCACGGTGAGGGAACGTGTTCTTATTCCCACTCGGTGTAAATCTGTCACCCTGCACTAGCCATCGCTGTAGACAGAGCACTAGAAATTGGCAGGGCTCAGATCAGGGCCAGAGAGTGCGTTTTTGTGGAAGGGTTATTGCTGACAACACAAGAACAATAAATTAGAGTCAGGAATAAAAGAAGACATTAAGGCCCCCATGGCACCATCTTAAAAGAATTTAATATTCTGAGATATTTCACTTTCTACTGTATCTACATGCCATTTATAATCCAGAAAATGCAATATCCAGAAAACAAATGAGGTGTAATTTTCATGCTAATTATGCTGGATGCATTTATCCTTTTGTCATATTTATTTTTATGTCGTGCCTTTAAAATATAAAAAGACAATAATATTAAGACACACAAATTAAATTTTAACATTGTTTTGCCTCCTGCGTTCCTTCTGTTTTGCATAATAATTCCCAGTTGACATTTCATCCTGTCTTCTCACTTACATTCCCAGACGACAGAATTATTTATTCCCTTGGCCAAACCCTGGGGGTTTCTTTTCAGTTCTTGCTCAATGAAACCTTGAATGAAATGTGCGGGTGTTCTGAGCAAGGGCAGGAAGAGAAATTAGGTCTAATATTGTTTCACTTTTGTGATTGTGTAAATCAGGGGCAATATAAATGAAGCTGAGGAATTCACCAGTTTTACAGCGCTGCATGTGACAGTGAAGAATTGGATTGATCCGTGACATTCATACAATATCATGTGACATCGACTAATGCTTTTTCATTGCTGCTATGTTTTGCTGAGGCAAATTCAATTATAGATTAAACCCACCAACCAGTTCTTCAGTCAGAATATAGTTATAACCATTTTAATAACATGTTTCATAAAGGGACCCAAGTTGAAAATGTTGTAATTTATTTATCAATGCTCTTTAATATTTCAAGCAGTTCAGATGATCAGTTTTATTTATTTATGTATTTGAAGATTTATTTAATATGCCCATCATCCTTTCTGGGTGAGTCTACAAAACTGACATCACAAGGAACTTAAGCTGAACCGATGTATCTCACTACCAAATTGTCTTTCCCAATTAGTCCCAGTAATACGCCCGCCATGTAGTGCCCCTTTGCAGTCATGACATTCAGATTCTGTCTGGGAGCAGGGAAAGCAAATTTCATCCACGAGAGCTCTTCATGGAGCTCTCACCCTGGACTCAAAAAACTACAAACTCTTGAATTACATTTCCCAAAGGATCTATCTAGCAGTGAACAACAGGAGGATGGGGAAAATCCAACTCTAGCTGGAAATTTATATCGTCTTGGGCCTAATAGGCTAAGAAAAACACTGGGAATTGATCCACGTCCACAATGATGCCGAAAAAGTGCTGAGTGTCAGCCAGAGACCTAGCTAATATCCTGCTTACATCTAAGAATAATCCTGGGCTTCATCTCATAAAGGACAAAAATAATGCAAGAGTTTGTCAGTATATTTGCTGTTTATCCCATAATCTTTTTTCTCAAAAAGCGGTATCAAATCCTGAATCTACCCATTTCCCTGTTTAGATGGACTGGCGCTGCATCTGCTGTGACAACTGCAAGTTATGCCACTATTTTCCTAAACATGGTTCTTTAGGGACATGTGCTGAAAAATCAGTAGTCATAGAAATTAGGCTAATTAGACTAGATTAAAATTACACTCCCAGAATTATTGCAGAGCCAAAGTTTGATGTAAATTTCTATTTCTGTTTTTATATGCCCCATCTCAGCATTTCACATCTGTTCATGTTAAGACGGCAAGGCTATTAGCACATCCTTCCCTTGTTCTGCAAATAACCTACTTGAGACACAGCCTGATCCACAGCAGAACCAGAGCAAGCCACGACGTGGAACCCCACTCAATGTCAAAGGTTCAGATGAGCAAAGCCGCATGAGCACAGCCTGTGACATGTCCCATATTATAGTTATCCTCATGTTTCACAGCAGTCTGAAATAGTACACAAGACAGCTGGCAGGGATGATATTGGGACTTGCTCATCTAACCAGTGAGCTACAAACAGATGTTGGGCATGAAACAGGAGCCACTGCCATTGACACATCTCACATGCCAGACGGTGGGGCAAAGTGACTCAACCCGACACGAAGAGGAAATTGTGTGTGACGTGTCCTTCATTTCAATGAGTAACATGTCACTTCTGGCCCAACTTTTCATCTGAAACATCAAATGCCATTTGACAGGACATACATGTGACTTCTGGGGTGGTGAAAGTCTGCTTATATATGTATACGCACCAAGTACAATGAGAGGCACGGTGACTATGCAGCAGGAAAACAGGATTTTTGCGCTTAAATGTATTATTGAAATCCCTTATGAGGATTTCAGATTATTTTTTGTTTTATTACACTACATTGGAATAACATTTCCTATAAATACTGTCCACATATTCTAGAGGGGTAATTGCCAGTGTTTAATTCTTTCTTACAAATCATTGCTTTGCTTCCAGCAGCGCTGGTACTAACTGACTGAAAGCATTGTTCTACATTAATGGGTGTGTAAAAGATAATGAGAAACAATGTGAGAAGCGAGGAGAGACAGTGGGTTGTGCAGGTATGTGGCTGTGACAACAGAAGATTTGGGAGTCCCCCCTGGCCCTTGGTCAGATGCTTCTGAACAACGGTGCTTGCTCATGCATCTGGTTACACAGTGACAGCTTTCTTCTCCAAACTCAAGACTCCAAATCCGAGAGAAATTGGCATTTTACTGTAATGGCAAAATCATAGAGCTCAGAGAGAGCTGGAAGTATTTCATAAGTTCTTTTCACGATACAGTTTCTCCTGGTAAGCAAGGGCTCTAGTCACCACAGGCAAAGTTATAATGGCGTGAACGAGAAGAGATTCCCCATGTAACCATCCATGGGTATAGATGGGCCGGTCCGTACACTCTGAACTGGTGAGTCTGTAAGATCTTTTGATAAGAGGTGTACAGCACTGTGAAACAGGCTGACAACCAGTGAGCAAGTGAACACTTCCCAGTGAAAACGAACATCACTGTCTTTAAATTGTAGGCAATGTTCTAACCTCACACAAAGAATTTAATCCTTGCGTGACAGGTTTCTTCATTCTGTTAAGATCACTAGAGACAGTAAAGAAAGAGGGATTGCCCCAGAACCTCTACCCAGAACAGCCCTGCGTCTGAAATACAGACACTCATCCAGCAAAGTACTTGATCATGTGCTGAAATTCAAGTAATTAAGAGCCCACTGGTGGGCTCAGTAATCTTCTGTGGTTTACACAAAGCTTTGTGGGGTTTGCTAGACTTCAGGTGAATAAAAAAAGCTCTTAAAAAGCTGCGCTTCCTCCTAGCTTCTCAAATTAGAGGTTAGGAAAGAACAGAATGATTTCAGTTGGTAAGGATGAACATCTTGGCCAAGAGTAAGTTGCAAAATACCCACCCACCTCCTTGTTGCTCACTTATGGATATAAAAGGCCTATAATAAACAGAGAAATCTGGGAAAGGAGGTCTCATGGCAGTGTAGCACCTCACATAGCTTGTACTCAATAATTAACATTTTTCCTTGATGCTTTAAATTATCAGATATTCCCAACGCATATGCAGTATAGAGCAAAGCAGATTTGTAATACTAACAGGAATTTTACTAGTGGCAACGTTGGCAGTATGCATGTAGGCAGAAAGCCAGTGGGTACCAAATATTGGGTGGGATTCTTTGTTGAATTAGTCATGCTCCAAAGTTCATCAAGGTTTTATTTCTGATATTCAAGTTTGCACGTCCTGGTCCAGCTGCCAGGATTCAGGACTTTAGTTCAGGTATCAGAAAGTGATGGATGTTGACTGCGGTAAACCTAGGAGTTGACTCTGAAGAGACCTCATAGCACTGCCAACACGTTCAGAGATGGCACTAACTCCTGAGTTTCAACGTTTTGCTCTTCTGTAGCTCACATCCAGCCCCAGCTGTTGCATCTCTCCAAGGGCAAGTGTTCCCCAAGCTCCACAGCTGCTCTAACCCTGTTCTTCTTGTAAGATCCATCTGAGAGGAGATGCATGGCTCCAGGACAGACAACCCGGTTGTGTGGGCCAACCGTAGTGTTGGCTGCTAGGATCTCTGCTACTGATGATTCCCAAATCAGACAGCTTTCGTGGCTACTAATGAGAAATAGCAGGGAAGCTGGAAAAAAAAATAATTTTCAGTCAGAAAGTACAAGACCCAGAAACTGTTTATCATCTAATGTTACATCTGTAATCACCAGGTGTCAGTGTTTCAGAAAAAATCCTTTGAAGATTTTCTGATTCATGGGGAACTGAAAACATCAACATTGCAATTTGATACCAAATCTAATGCTAAAAAATGTAAATACCCAATGAGTTAGAAATCAAACCTATCAAACAGCTCTCCAGTTTTAACTTGTTCAGTGCCAGTTACAGAATTTGGACTTGCAAATAGTCATGTTATTGCTTCCATATCATTCAAAAATAAAGACATCATGACCGTGCAGACAGACCATTGTCAGACAACTCTCCATTATCTTCTGTCTGTTATTTATTTACAAAATAAAGAAGTATCTGAAATAATGAGATGTGGTGTCCTATGGATACACTTTACCATACACTCAATCACAGCTTCTTAGACTTCAATATCAATATTTGTTTTGAAACATTTTTATGCAACGGGGGCATTAACAGCTGTTTATGTTGATTCTCTGGTGTCTAATAATAATCATACTGCAGACTTTATCTTTGTTTGGCCAATTCTGTAACCCATCCCTGCTTAGTCCTCTACTTTTATAAAACCTGTGACAATATGATTATATGGACCTGTATCCCTCTGCCAAATTTAGCTGAAATTTACTTATGGGTTAAAAAAAATACTGGGAGGGAGAGGAAACACAAACAGACACACAGATGGTCCAACTGCTTAAGTCTTCTTTCCTCCTGAAGATAAGCTTTAGAGCAGGTGATATACCAGACTAATGTCAACCAATATGCCATAGGAATGGGTCTAGCACTTGAAGCATGATAATATATTCCTCTAAAATCTTACAAGTGGAGTCGATGTTCCAGAGCACTTTCCCAAATACAAAAGTAGTCTGTGAATTATGTTATGTACACGTGCCCCTTGAAATTAATTCAACTGTCGCTTTTAAAAAGAGATAGTCTAGAAAAATTAAGGGTAAATACAGTAAGAAGTACAGAACAGGAACCGTTTGCCAACTGGAACCAGCACAAAGGGAGCATCAGCCTATGCCGGTCGGCCTGGGTCACTGCTTCCTGCAGTGAGATACGGCAGCTATTCACATCTGTCACCATTTATAGAACATATTAAACTACAAAGTAGTCTTGAGGTAATAGATAATGATTTCCCTCCCCAGTTAAAATTGGCTTTGAACAGCTGTCATATAGTTATTAGAACATCCTATAAAGCAACAAATTAGAAATTACCCATGCACAGAAATAATTCTGCAAGTTGAGAAATTATTTTACCTTTCTGAATTAACAACGGTAAGTTAAGAGAAACTTCATAGCAGTGTAACAGTGCACTGGTTTTGGCTGGGATAGAGTTAATATTCTTCATAACAGCTTGTAGGGTGCTGTGTTTTGTATTTGTGACCAAAACAATGTTGATATCACACCCGTGTTTTGGCTGTTGCTGAACAGCACCAAGGCCTTTTCTGCCTCTCACGCCGCCCTGCCAGCAAATAGGCTGGGGGTGTGCAAGAAGCTGGGAGGGAACACAGCTGGGACAGCTGACCCCAGCTGACCAAAGGGATATTCCAGACCACATGATGTCATACTCCGCAATAAAAACTGCATAAAGAAGGAGGAACATTTGGAGTTACAGTGTTTGTCTTCCTGAGTTACGTGGGATGGAGCCCTGCTTTCCTGGCGATGGTTAAACATCTGCCTGCTGATGGGAATTAGTGAATGAGTTCCTTATTTTGCTTTGCTTGCAGCTTTTCCTTTACCTACCATACGGTCTTTACCTTTACCCACAAGTTTTCTCACTTGTGCCCTCCCAGTTCTCTCCCCCATCGTGGTGGACGTGCGTGAGCATCTGCAGGGGGCTGAGCTCCCTACTGGGTGGGTTAACCCACAACAAGCAGTTTTTAGCGTGTCCATCTGCTGAATTGACTCAACAGCGTGTCTTCAGCTGTCTTAGAAGTAATTGCTTGATTATATTGAACAAATAAATGAAAGAGCTGTAATATATAATCAAGATGTGCCATGAAGTAGTCCTTGAAAGAAGCTGGACTGTTCCACTGAACACCTGTGACATGTCAAGTCGGATCCATGGAAGATTCATAAATCATGCCTCATAATGCCTTCAGTAACTGGTGGCTGATGCTTCTACTTTGCTTATACTAATGAACTATGTTAATAAATGCATCCAGTTAATAAAATACACAGAGATGTCTTCAAGACAGATGAGTGAAAAGGTTACTCCGCCTGCTTTTGATTGCCCAGCAGTAAGTACTGCTCATTAGGGGAAGAGGTACAGTATAGTAAATTAAGAAAGTGATATATATGCTGTGATGAAAAAGATCAGAGACAGACCTGATGAAAATCACTTTAAAACAGACAGAGGCTCATGTCATGCTGGGTTTCCAAATCCTACTGAATGTTCTAGACAGCAAACAAAAATGAGGACATGAGTTGTCCTTTGAATTTCTTTTTTTTTCAATGTGGCCTCTTTTAGTAAGTCTACACTGGACACGACTCCAACCCTTTAGGCCATGGAAGTGGAAGAGTGTTCGGCTGATGAGTTCCACAGCTGCTCTGTGCAGTCTGCTGCTACTCGCAGGCTGAGTAGCAGAATTGGAGGGAACTTGGGGCACAGAGAGTCATGGATTTGGGAGAAGAAATGGGCCATGAACTTGAGCAGAAAGATTTGGGCTTTGCTCCCTCATCACTGGGAGATCTGCATGTTAGGTCTTCTAAGAAATGGTCCCAGAGACATTTCCTGAACAGCGGAGAACCTGGCTCCCTCCAGGGTTTTTCAAGCTGTAATTTTTTCTTTCTTGCCCGCTCCTGGATGTAGGAGCTGCCACTGCAGATGCCGTTAACCCGAGAAATACCTGAGATAGAGGCCTCCCACTGAATGAATAGATAGTCAAGCAAGAAGAGGACAAAATCATTGTCTACACAAGTTCAGCCTCTGAGCTCTGCTGCAGGTCTAAATAGACATGGAAGCTAAATATAGGCTTTTCCACATTTCTCTGCCTCTGACACTTCCTGTTGCCTGAGATCTACTCCATCTGCTGTGAAACCCCGTGGAGAACAACCTCCACCCCCAGATCACTATTCATCTAAATTAGCACTGCGAACTCCCTGGTGGAGCAGGGCACCGAATATGGGGAGGGCAGAGCTAAAAGGCACAAATGCTGAAGTTTGGCAATCCAGTACACAGGGAAATACCACAGGCCCAGTAGGAAAATGTGGCAGAAGCCAAGCTGGAACCTGGTTGGTCCTGTTAGACTTCCTTCCAGATCCTTTTCAGTCCTCCAGGCAGCCACTGGTGCTCTACTTCCAAGAGGTGTTTATTTCATAGCCACTTATCATTTGGGTTTCCCTTTTTTATCCAATCACAAATAATTCCTAAATACTATAGAAAATTGTCAGATTGCACCTAGCTGGAAAAAAAAAGAAGAGGGAAGTGAAACTTTGCTGGATTGTCCCCGGACTCACAGCAGAGAGACAGCATAAAGTCCTCAGTGGTTCGATATCCTTCCTGCCAGCAGTCTGGGGAAGCGCTCAAGAACAGCTCCTGTTACAGTAGTTGTAGTAGCTTCAAGTTTATCTTTGTGTAGAAGCCTTCTTTATAATTTTTGCCTTCTCTTTTTATTTGTACTTGCCAAAATGCCTGTAATATTGTTACCAAGACTTTACAGTGCTCCCTCCGGGCAGGAGCTAATACAGCCATAGTCATTTTATGCTGGGTGAATGGCCAATTGTTCACACTAGAGATTTTTTTAACCCTCATGAATAACAGCCAAAAGCATTTAAAAAAGAAAAAAGCACTTGAAAGCTTGTCATTTTCTGCCAAATACTTTACACAGAAAAATAGATTTTGTTAATACCAGTTTTCCCAAGTGTCTCAATTACCTGAAAACACTGCTTAGTTTAAATGCTACAAGCAAATGTAAGAGAGAAATAAGCACTCAAAACTGCCAGATCTAAAACTGAGAAGTCTTATTATAACTTAGGGATAGCTCACCCAGTCCCTAATGCTTGAGCCTAGGGGAAGAATATCTGGACACCACAAGGACTACATGCTGCACTTGTTCATGATTGTTACCTGTTCCCAGCTTGATGGCAGCCCTGAAAGCACTCGCTGCCGGGGGACTGTTCAGATAAGTACCATTGGGCACGTATGTAAAAGTTTGCATAAACAAACAGAGGCTGGTGCTTAACAAGTACTTTCATTTGGCAAGTCAGATACTGGAAAAAGGGAAGGCTTCATTCCCCTTTGAGCATGGGTGATCCTCATCACATCCGATCACCTGTGAGGACTACCCACCAATTCTGACCTGGTTCCTCTGGTGCCATTTTTTGCAAAGGTTCAGATCAAGGCTTGGACTCTATTCTCTTCCCAGTCAAGTTGTAACAAAGCCACCATGGACCCCTGTGATGACTGCACACACTGCCATAATGAATCACCATCTCCTTGACGAATTCTTTAACAGCTACTCACATCACCAAGGACAGAGGTTGCTGAAGATCAGCATGGTAACCCCTCGCAGCGGTTTACTTCGGTTTTCCTTCACATAGGAGGTCTAAGACATAGGGTCAGTAGTCAGAGATGAGACCTGCCTCCAGCATGGGGAAGGACTGTAGCCACAGGCACGCTTCTGCAATCGAACTTGGTCCGATACCGTAAGTGTAATGAAAGCAGAACACAGCTCCCATAGGGAGTTCTCATGTAGGCAACAAGAATAACTTCCTTGCAAGAGCCAAATCTTGCTTACATTTTGACTTGTGTAATTCCATTTAATTAATAAAGCAAGCAGGATTAGTGCCTTGTTATTAGAAAACAGACCTTGTATTTCCCTGGCATATGCCTCTAACAGCAGACACAAGTCATCTACCAATTATGAGGCATTCTTGTGGATCTCTCGTCACAAAATTGGCGTACCTCAGAGGAGGATGAAGCTAATGATCAGCATGGTATGCATTTATGAGAAACAGAACCTACTGCTTTTCTTTTAAACCAAGAAGATATTTTCATTATTCGTTTTAAATGTTACAGATTGAATCAGTTCATTTCTGGATAACAGTTCAGTCTAACCCACAGTCTAAGCAGAGTGATTTTCTCAGACTGATAAAAACAGTGGAGCTCTGTAGTCTTCTATGGGGAGGATTCCACAGCCTTTGAAGGTCCAAAGGTTGTCGCTTAGACACAGATTGTTAATCTAAGCCTTCAGGCCATGGGATGAAACAGCCTGGCAAACTAATTTTCTGTGGTTCTGTGATGAGCTCGTTTTAACCACACTGCCGCCCAGCCAGTGCAGTTCGAAGGAGTGGCACACGGCCAACCTGCTGTCCTGATCGGGAGATCAAGTGCCCATTCCCAGATTAGGGGGTGGGGTGTCAACTGTAAATACCCACACTTGAATTTACTCTTTGGGATTCATAGCAATTCCACATTTTCATTTGTTCAGCCGAGTTAATTTAATCTTAATGTGCCTCATTATTAGCTTTTATTACAGTGGGTTATTAAGCAGGTATGACAGCATGGGATAGGAAAGCTTACATTTTAGGCAAGTACAGTTTGCCCAACATGGTGCAATTTGCTTTCCCTTTCCTGGTTTTCACAAATATATGTCAAACCTAGTCTCTGGATGGCATTTGGCTCTTGCATAGAGGTTGCTGTACTAGTTACATATTAATACATACACTGTTATGAAATACAAAGCAAAAACACCTACATCTGATACATGTAAAACTATGAATCATAGGCAGGTGTCCTGATGAATATTTATAGAGACCAATTTGGCTTTCTAAAATTTTTTACATTAGTAATAACAGGGTCAATAACTTTCCTATGTATATTCAGTATAAGCAAAATGCTCTCCTAAGAAGAGGACCAACAAAACCTTGTGTGGGCTGCTCAAATCCTGTGTAAAACCTAGTTTCAGGAATTAAGAGTTAGGAGGAGTGGGTGGTATACTGAGCCTCGGCAAAGGGTGAGTGTAGCTGTAGAGATGTCTGTGAAACATGGAGAGCATTTGTTGCAGCCTGTGCAGGCACACTTGAGCATCATCTCATCTCCCTTGATGCGTACCTATGACAATGAAGTCATGGAAACAGTGGCTTCAGTGACAGCTAGATGAGGCAGATGGGCACCGGCTACTTATTCTGGCAGCCACATCACACAATAAAGGCTGTGCTGCTGGGTCTTGGCTGCTTGGTTCTCACCAGACTGGCTGCACTGACGCGTACACAGGAGCTGCGACCATCTCTTTGGTTGCGGTACAACTTTTGGTGACGTGCTGTTGTCTTTGTCCTGGACATGGGATATTCTATGGCTCCAGCCAGCCACAGGAGTGGGAATCAGCTCATTTTCAGTGCCATGACAAGAAAGCAAGAATTGAGGCACTGGCCCATATCCCCCTCACTCTTGAATCAATCACCTACTCATGGCAGGAGCTTCTGTCGCATGGTCCAACATAGTCTGTATAATATTAAACAAGGTTTGTAATCTCAATACCACCTCGCAGCTGTATTCTCAGAAAAGACAAAGAGTATACAGATAATACGGTCACTCTTTGAGTTCGCACTGGCTCTTAAGGGCCAAGTGTTCTGCTTGTTCTGCTTGGACGTAAGGGACAATGCAGAATGGTGACATTTCAGTCTCATGGAACTGAAGATCCTTATGCAGCTCAAAGCCTGGTGATTGAACTTTTACTCCAAAAGAAATACCTCGTGTTCTTCTTCCCAGCATAGGGGAGAAATGGAGAACCAGGGTAAGGAATACACTATTTCATAGAGACCTATCATTATTCTTCAGGTTCTTAAAGTCTACCCTGGTGAGCAATAGCCTCCTACTTCATGCAAGTTTATTGTGGAGAAAGGAAAAGTGGTGCTCATCATCCTCTCTTGCATCCTTCATGCCAAGCACTAAAGTCATACAGAAAATGAGAACCAGCTAAACCTTCCCCCATCCTCCTTTTCACAACAAAATTTTTGTTGGGAATCCCATCAGTTTATGATGGGATCATTCATCAATTTATGAACTGAATTATAGGCTAGGATTGCCCACAATAACAAAGGACTGGATTTGATAACCGAATAAGCCTTTCCCGCTCTTTGCTTACTTTCCTGCTCAACAATTTAGCCCACGCACTGTCTGGTCTGAATTCCCTGGGATTTCTCCACATACTCAGTTTACGTGAGAAGCTGTATATACTGAATGAAAGGTTCATTAAACATCCGAACTTCCTGGCCTTTTCTTTGCCTTCACCCTTTCCCTTTGATAGCTGAATGTACTGCTTTACTTAAGAAAACCAAAGTGCCCTGGCAGGAGGCAGGCATAACACAAGTACGTGCCCTGAATAGGGAGAGCTGTGAGCGCGGCTCCGGCAGCCCATCTCATCCCTGACCCGCGGCACCTCTGCCATGGGCACGTCTGCAGGGCTCATCGGGGCAGACTTAGCATGCACAGCAAACACCCTGTACAACGGCGTGACCGTGCAAAAATTATCTACTGAGGGGAAAATCGTAGAGCAGTAAGCTCCTTCTCTGCTTAATTGGAATGTGAGGACAAGGGTCTTACAAAAGAAAATGCTAATAGTCTGTGTCACTCTGGTCTTTCCTTCTTCAGCCTCTCTTCCTGACTCTTAAACCTGCTGATACCTGTTTATACGTGTTCAGTGAACCCAGCAGTCTCGCACATTCTGGTTTAGATTCATTTCTTGGCTGAGGCGAGCAATGTGAATAAAGCTCTGTATGTAGATCTAAGGGAACTTGAAGGTTGGTTTTAAACTTGAAGCTAGGTTACAGGGATAAAATGACAATGTCAAATCTTGTGTTCTGTCCGGTTTAGAATGGACCTCTCACATATCCATTGAAGTATTTAGTGCTTTCAAATGAAGAAATTCTGCATCATACACTGGGAATATATGGCTGTGCATCTCCCCCCCCCCCCCCACACAAAAAAAAAACATCTTTATTTTA